>WOVY01003617.1:0-124381 GCA_013436015.1 Rhipicephalus annulatus | reverse complement strand
GGGAACTGTTTCTGTGATCAGCTTTATTTACCATATTCCCCTTCACAATAGCCCTTTATACACCGAGACTAGGCAAGCGCTCGTTAGACCCTTGGAGCAAAGCACCAAAATTCGTCCTTCCAAAGGGGCTTTAGACGTCGGAAAGCAGACGATAAAGGCGACACAGTAATGGTAATAATGGTGTCCACAACGCGAAATGAGCTCTTGCACCTCATGCCAAACCTAATTAAGAAATACATGAGCCCATTTAGTCATGTATCTCCGAGTTATCAATAAAGTGCCATAATCATTCATCCCTTCATGAAACTTTTTTAATGCGATAGAAGTTACATGGACAGTGTCGGCTGGTTTTAGCCATCGCAGCCGCTGCCGTCACACACTGAAAAGATGTGCTAGGCTCCTCTTTTGGGAGCAAACATCACCTTTTCCGCGGGGGTCTTCTGGGTGCGTGCTTACCTCGTGAGCAAACAGCAAAAAAGGGGGGTGGGGGGGCTTCTAGTTGCCGCCCTATCGATGCAACAATCAGCTTGTGGCTCTTGCCCCAAAGACGCGAGAGCTTCTAGGGCTGCGCTCTCGACAAGAAAAAATGGTTCCAAAAATGTACCTGTAGCGGTCGTCTTCAAGCAGATGCGCTCTACACATTAAAAATTCTAACACCGGCGAACACGATGTATAGCCCTTAGTACTAGCATGCGCTGCCCACTGGAGGCACTTCTCATCAACGCCGTCACTACGCACAAACCTTGTTGTGGTCATCTACTGTCGCCGTGCCGCAGGAAGCTTGGTTACTGTTGTGTCCCAAACCACCCTTGGTTCCGAGTGAGCCCGAGCAGTACACAATGAAGCAGTGCACATCGGTTGGAAACAACTTCGGTAATTAGGACTCCTCCTCTTTCTCCTCCTCCTTCCCCGCTCAACACAACGATCCGCCGCTCACTTACCCCGGCAGTTCGGCAGCCGCTTCCAGCTGAGTAGGAATAAAACAAGTTTTAACAGTTACAGCTCCCTATGCCTTTTCACTACCGTTCCAGGAGTACGTGTACGACAAATTCGGACATAACAGTGGCGACGAGGAAGTGGATTTGGACTGCTTGAGGCAACGCTCTTGACAAGCAATTCATGACTATGCACGGGCTCCAGAATCGGCTACCCAAATTCACCGGCTCATCATGGTCATCGTAGTTTGAACGCGTGCAATTTTACTTCGAGGCTAACAACGTCACTGATGCAGCAATAAAGAGAGCCAACCTGCTAACGCTGTGTGGGCAGCACACATATGACACAGTCTGTACCCTGATTCAGCCACGCACTCCAGCAACTGTCGTCGACTACGACGACTTGTAGCTGCGCAGCGAAAGCACTATGATCAAAGAATATCGGAGGTCTACAGCCAAGCCCGCTTTTCAACGGCGAGATCAACTGGAAGGCAAAACAGTGAGCGATTACATGGCGGCTCTTAAAAAACTCGCTGCTCACTGCAATTTTTGGACGCCAACCTCAGAAACTTCAGCTACTGCGCAAGAGGTAAGATTGACTACTACGCCTGCTAACACCCCTTTTCTCCCCTTGGACGTTATGTTCCGGGACCTTTTTCTGTGTCTTCTGCGTGACGAAGGCCTACAACAACGCATGTTCGCAGATACAGGTCTCACATTCTCCAAAGCCTATGATATCACCAAGCGAGCGGAGAGCGCCGGTCACCAGCAGAAGGACATCCGAGGGAACGTCGAGCCAGAGCACCACACCAGCCAGCAGCCAAGCCTTTCTACTACCACGGTCAACTAAAGAAAAAAAAGAGCACTGTTGGCGAAGCGATGACATACACGATTCCCAGGTATGCCGATTCAAGACAATTACGTGTATTTCTCGCCAAAAATGGGGACACATCAAAAAGGCATGCATAACCAAGCGCAAACAGGCCAGGCCGAAGGGTTCCGTGCAACGTAACCACAATATCGACACTCAAGAGGGCCAGACACAAGGTAGCACAGCGAGAACACAGTAATGTCAGCTGCTGTATATGACCTAAACACCATTGCAATCTCGGCACAAGACCAATGATAATCACAGAAATCGTAGTACACCATCACCCATCAAGTTTTAGGTGGATTCTAGAGCAGCATCCACGCTCATTGGTGAAGACACTTTTCAAGCTACTTGGAGTGAGAACGCACCAACGTTCCAGCAAGCGGCACGCAGCTGAGAACGTGGTAAGGACATTCCCTTCCACTACTTAATTGTGCCAACGTAGAAGTCTACTACAACGGCCAGACCCACCATATGCCATTGCTAGTCGTCCAGGGCTTCGAATTAAGCCTTTTAGGTCGAAATTGGTTCACCCCTCTTGGAGTGGTCGTTGGCGGAGGTTAACCATGCATCAAGCTATCCGTCAGTAGAGCCGCTCCAGGAAAGTACAACACGTTTTTTTTCGGAAAAATACCAGGAGGCCATTTGCCTTCAGACACACTGAAGCTGCAAGAAGATGCAACGCCGAATTTTTTAAAACCTAGGTCAGTACCTTTTGCTCTACGAACGTCATTCGAGAATGAGCTTGACCGACTGCAGGAGCAGGGGATCATCGAATTGACGCAACATTTAGAATGGGCTACACCAATCGTGGTCGTCCAAAAGAAGAACGGTACCCAACGCCTCTGCGGAGACTACCGGAGAACCGTCCATCTATCTACAAAGGCGTCATCCTACCCACTGCCGACATCGGAAGAGGTTCTTAGCATGCTTCGGTGTGGAAAAATTATTAGCACCTTGGATTTGACACAAGCCTACCAGCAATTGAAGGTGAGCCCATCAATACCCGAACTGCTCGCGATGAGCACCAGTAAGGGTCTCTACAAAGTGAAAAGGCTACCATTCAGCATAGCTGCAGCACCAGCGATGTTCCAGAAATTCATAGAGCATATACTTAGCGGGATCCCTAGAGTTTGCGTCTTCTGAGATGATGTTATTCTCGGAGGCGCCTCCAATGAAGATCACGCAGGACGTTTGGAGCTCATTCTTGAAAGGATATCAAAAGCTAACTTGCACATCAGCAAGGAAAAATGCGTTTTTGCGGTGCCTGAAGTGAAGTTTCGTGGACATCAGATTGACGCACAGGGTATTCACCCCACTGAAGACACAGTGCGAGCAATCACTGAAGCACGATCGCCTACTAACAAACAAAAATTGGAGTCGTTCTTAGGACTATTAACGTTTTTACGACCGCTTCTTAGAACATCGAGCTGCAGTGGCCAACTATCTATACGAGTTAGTGCAGAAAGAGTCCAATGGACTTGGTCGCCATGCCAACAAGAGTCGTTCCTTGCCTTTAAGGGAACTGCTACGGAAGTCCACTGTTCTGCGACATTACGATGAAAGGAGACTCTTCTGCTAGCCTGTGACGCATCACCATACGGAGTGGTGGCAGTTCTCTCCCAAGCTGAAGACCATGGACGGGAAGCGCCGATCGCTTCGCATCGTGCACCCTATGGCAGGCAGAGAGAAATTATTCCCAGCTAGACAAAGAGGAACTTGCCATTGTCTACCCAGCAGACCCCTCTCGACAATATATTAATGGCAGAAAAGTGACCTTCATAACTGATCACCGGCCTTTATTAGATATTGCGGGCCCCCAGAAACCAATACTGCAGACATTGTCACTGCGGATGACACGATGGTGTATCAATATGTCGGCGTACGATTATCAACTCCTACAACACACTGGCAAGAAACACCAGAACGCCGACGCGCTAAGCCGCCTACCGCTAGACATTACAATAGACGAACCACCCCCAGCAGGTGATATACTTATGTTCGAAACGCTGCCGAACCATCTGCTAACGGCTGACACGATAGCGGCATCGTCGCAGAAGTGCACCGTCTTCAAGGAAGTCTACGCAGCTATACAGGAAGGCAACGTACATAGGCTAAAGGGTGAACACTTCAACGCTTACCGCAAGCGAGCTACGAAGTTGAACAATCATCACGACTGCGTCACATTGGGATCAAGAATGGGGATCCCTATGCCACTTTGCGAACAATCATTTTCCACGCAGGTCATCAAGGCATTGTTGCCATGAAGAAGTGTGCCAGTAATTACATGTGGTGGCCGGGTATTGACCGGCCACCGAATCAACAGTTCACGATTTCCAGCCTTGCCAATGCAACTACAAAGCCTCACCAAGAGCTCTTATACCAAAACTGGAAAAACGAGAAATGACTTGGCACACCCTGCATATTGACCTTGCTGGACCTATCGAAGGATGTTCATTCCTGGTAGTTTTTGACGCATACATCAAATGGCTGGAGGTAGAACAAGTGGCCACAACGATATCGGTGGCAGTTATCGACACTATGCGGTCGTTGTTTGCAACGTTCGGACTACCGCGCAAAGTTGTCTTCGACAACAGCACTTCATTTGTGTCCACGGAGATTCTCAAGTTCCATAGAGACAACGGCGTCCTCGTCTATTAAGTCAGCTCCATACCAACCGGAGACCAACGCGAGAGCCAAGCGCTTCGTGGCAGAGCTCAAACCCTCCCTCGCTAAAGATCAGATTGGGACAATGCAACGCCACGATGCACGCCTTCTCTTCAGACAGATCAACGCCCTTAAAAGCTCTACAGGGGCAACGCCAGCAAAACTGATGTTTGGCTGAGAAATGCAAAACCAGCTGACAGCTTTTGTCGCGGAGCCTTCGGTGAAGTCATTGTTCGAGGAAGAAAAGCTCGTGCGTAGCAGGAGAATTGAGCACCGTCACTTAAACCCAGCCATGCCCGTCAGTTTAGCTGAGGAACCTGGCTGGGTTGAAGGGACGGTGCTCAAACAAACAGGTTTGCGGTCATGGCCCGCGGACATCGGCGGAAAGGCCACACGCCGCCGCCTTAATCAGCTACCTCGCCCAAGTAGTTTGTCAAGGGAAGCTTCCATTTAAGCAGGCACCCCGACAGCAGCTTTGTCCCACTCAGCCTGGCATCTGGCACCGGATTAAGCGGTGGCCGCGGCCGACTAGCACTGAACACAAGGGAAATGACAACCATCGAGCCGAGGTTCCTCTTTCCCCCGAGCATCAACACAACGGCAGCCCCCAGATCACTTCCAAGCCACAATCTAAGCAGGGAGGAGATGTAGGATCCCAAACCACCCCTACGTTTCAAGCGAGCATTCGAGCGGTACACAATGAAGCGGTGGGTGCCGGTTGCGAACGACTCCAGTCATTAGGACTCCTCGTCTTCCTCCTCCTCCGTCTATCGCTCGACACAATGATACACCACTTGCTTACCCACGGCAGTTCGGCTGCCGCCTCTGTCTGAATAAGAAGAAAACAAGTTTTAACCATTGAAGCTTGCTTGCCTATGCCTTTTCACTACCGTTCCAAGAATACATTTATGTGACGACGACAACCACGGACATAACAGTTACTTAGCAAGCGCATGTTTATTACCGTTATTTTTGCTCCTAAAATTCTACCCTTGCTTCGTAAAACATTCGAATATGCTCCTATCGCATTCATTGCTTCGCTCTTTTGACTAAACTGACTTTATTCTTGTGAGCCACACCACGGTGGTGTAGTGACTTAGCTGCTGACCTACATGTCGTGAAATCAAATCCCCGCAGCGGAGGCTACATTTTCGGAGGAGGCAAATTTGTTGTATGCCCGTGTTCTCCACTTTTAGCGCACGTTAAAAAAACCCTAGGAAGTCGAAATTTACCGAACCCTCCACTACGGCGTCGCTCATATTCATATGGTGGTTGTCGGACCTTAAACTCCACATACATAGAGCATCTTTTTTTTGCATGGCGACAGAAGGGCATCATTTGGCGACCGGTACACTAGGTAATTAGAAAATGGGAAAGGCCCTGCGAACTTTTCTGGCTAACCTCTCTGTCCTTCCTCATTTATTCCTCCTCCCTGCGAACTTTCGTGTTACGTTTTTCTGTGGACTTTAAAATTCACCATCAACAGCACCGACAAATACGACCGTAAAACGTCATTAGCTTAAGCAAACTGTAACAGTCCTTTATATAAGCAAGTGAAGCTATAGATCACTCGGGAAGAAGCTTGACCGCCGTGTAAGAAACGGTTGAACAGGTGATGATGTTCCTAAGAATGCTGGAAGCATAGTATACGTATGTGCTGAGGCTGCATGATGAAATTTTCATGTGAACGTAAGTGTCTTGTAGCCATGCATTCTGCTCAATCCTACAGTATCGGTAACAAGTGCCACTGAAGGCGTATACTTTCGTTGAGACCGCGGTGAGGCTGTCGCTCTCGGTACGACTGAAGTACATCAAGAACAAGAGTGTAGCGTCAGAAAATGCATCAACACAGTTGATATCTCTAATCGTCATATAATGCCAAAGCTGAAGTTAGGTTGCTAATGAGTTATATGGCTTCCTTAAAACACGCATTTCTACTGCGCAGATTGGTTATCATAGAGAAGGCGCTAAACCAAACGGTTTGTGATCACGAGAAAAAATTCGCCAGCGCGCCTTGGTTTCATTCGAGGGAATGTAGAAACCAAACACTTCCGAACTCATGTTACAAAAAAAAGTAAAATGCTTGCCGTGAGTTGCTGTACACGTAACTATCACAGTTTTTGAAGCCACTAAAGAGAAGTTTGATCTGGGCGTTGTCCCGCGCGTCTGCTTATTCCGGCATGGTTATCATGGCTTAACATCAGCATTAGCCACTGGTTAGCCCGCACTGGTCCACGTTAGCTAAGAGCCATAAGCAGTTAAACTTCAATCACGCCATAGGCTTCGCACGCAAACTGTACACTGCTTTACCTGCAGACTCCATATTATTTCCCATAATATTGATACATAACAGCCGCTAAGCACGGCTGCACGAAAGAGGAAGACCAAGAGAGCTTTGTTTGATGCTGGTCTGGCGCCATCTTGCTCGTCGAGTTCTTTGCGCTGTAAATAGATCATTAAACAAGTTACTCGTAAATATATTGGTGGAGGTGGACGACCCCCGTACCTCGATGGAGACGCGCAGCGGTCGCACCAACGGCGACCTTTCGACTGCTTCGGCTGCTGGTACTTCCTCTACGCCGCCCTCATCAGTCCAAGCCACCACCTACGTCACACTCCCGCACTTCCGGGATCCCGGCACTTTCTCCGGTGATGGTACGATCGATCTTGACACTTGGCTAAACCGGTACGAGCGCGTCAGTGCTACTCACCGCTAGGATCCCACGCTCATGGTCGCCAACGTGCTTTTCTACCTGGCCGGCACTCCCCGAACATGGTTTGAAAGCCACGAAGCCAACATAATGAGCTGGGATCTCTTCAAAGAAAAGATACGTGACCTGTTAGGCGATTTACCTGGTCATCAGCTCGCTGCGAGGAAGACTCTTGCCACACGGGCCCAGTCTTCTACCGAATCGTACGTCTCCTATATTCTTGACGTCTTGGCCCTTTGTTCCAAGGCCGAACAGTGCATGTCGGAAGACGAAAAGGTTAACCACGTCTTGAAAGGCATTGCTGACCATGCTTTCAACCTGCTGGTTTTTGAACAATGTCTAGAGCATCGACACAATCCTTAAAGAATGCCGACGTCTCGAACAAGCGAAAGCTCGCCACGTAGCCCAAAGCATCCTGCGCCTTCCGAACACAGCGGCCACTTCTTCGTGTGACGACGCCTTCCACCAGGCCCCTCGATGTGACAACCTTACACGCATCATTCGTCGAGAGGTCGAGGCAGCACAACCGGTAGCCACGCCATTACCGATGCCTGCGCCTTCCCCGACCACGATATCTTTAATACAAGCGGTCGTTCGTGAATAGCTATCGAATGTCGGCCTACATCCTGTCCCTACCGTATACTCTGCTGAGCCTTCTTATCGTACCCCTTCTGCTCCTCGCATACAACGCAATCCGCGCATGGCGTACTCTTGATGACCGGCCCATGTGTTCTAACTGTCGACGCGTTGGTCATATCGCTCGTCACTGCCGCAGCCGCTGTGCTCCACTGTCCCATTATGCACCTCAGTATCACGCCACTTCTGTTCGACAGTCGTCCCCATCACTTTATCCATCAACGCCGACCACATTTTCCGCTCCAGCAGCACCTCTGAGCAGACCTCGCTACGACCGGTCCCCATCCCCTGCTCGTCGTCAGTCCCGGGCGCCCCGACAACGCCGTGCTGCCTCTCCGACCTATTCGCAGCACCTCCGACCAGAAAACTAGGCCGTGCCGCTTCTGGAGGTAGAGTTGCGTTGACGACCTTCGTAAGAAATCCTCGAACAACGTTAACAACGAACCGGAACCTTTCGGACGTCACTGTCGACAATGTTCGTGTCAGTGCATTGATAGATACTGGCGCGCATGTGTCCATTATGAGTGCTAACCTACGCCGCCGACTTAGAAAAGTTGTCACGCCCCGCCCTCAACCGAGCCGTACGAGTCGCCGATGGAAGAACTGCCGCAATTCTTGGCATGTGCTCAGCGTGTGTGTCTATTGGGGAGAGAAGCACT
Source organism: Rhipicephalus annulatus (assembly GCA_013436015.1). NCBI lineage: Eukaryota > Metazoa > Arthropoda > Arachnida > Ixodida > Ixodidae > Rhipicephalus > Rhipicephalus annulatus. The sequence goes on along the minus strand of WOVY01003617.1, from coordinate 115,902 downwards.
GTCGTTCTTTTCGCCGTTATCGAACATTGTCCTCATGAACTCATTCTCGCTCATTCTCGATATGGATTTTCTGGCCACACACTCTGCCCTCATAGGCTGTTCAGCTGGCTCTCTCTATCTCGATTCACCCCTTTTTTCCGACCCGACCAGCCCACTGCAAACCAGCCTCTGCTGCATTGATTTTACGCGCCTCCCTCCTAACTCTGTCACATATGTCGACTTATCCTCCACGCCGCCAGTACCTGATGGCGATTACATATTGGCACCGATTCCTGCTGTGATGCTTACGCATGAGGCTGCTGTGCCGCATATGATTCTGACGATTACGAGAAACCGCACCTTCCTTCCACTGGTCAACTTTTCACTCACCACCCAAGTTCTGCCACAAGGTATCTCCCTGGCCAAAATTACCGCTCACCAAGATGACCATGTCGAGCCTTTCAGAGTTGACGATTGCTGCAGCTCAGTCAGTGGTTCCACTCCATCACTTTCTTCGGGTGCCGACATCGAGCAAATGGTGTCATCGGACCTCACGTCTGAGGAAGCTACAGCGCGTTGCCACGTTCTTGAGGGCTATCGTAGCATTTTCGACTTTGCCAGCAGCTCTTTAGGCTAAAAGACCATTGTCACCCATCGCATAAATACTGGCCATGCAACTCCCTTTCACCGACGCCCCTACCGTGTGTCTGCGTCGGAGCGTGCAATATTACAACATGAAGTCGGCAAAATGCTTGCGAAAAACATTATTGAGCCTTCATGCAGCCCCTGGGCTTCTCCAGTCGTCCTTGTTAAAAAGAGAGATGGAACATGGCGCTTTTGTGTCGATTACCGTCACCTTAAGAAAATTACCAAAAAAGACGTTTATCCTTTACCTCGAATCGACGACGCCATCGAGTGCCTGTACGGTGCCACTTATTTTTCAACTATTGACCTTTGGTCAGAGTACTGGCAGATAGCCGTAGACGAGATGGACCGCGAGAAGACCGCATTCAGCACTCCTGATGGTTTTTATCAGTTTAAGGTGATGCCCTTTGGTCTCTGCAATACACCAGCCACATTTGAAAGAATGATGGACTCATTGCTCCAAGGGTTGAAATGGTCCACCTGCTTGTGTTACCTTGACGATGTTATTGTCTTTTCGCCCACATTAGACACGCATATTGATCGTTTGTCAGCTGTTCTGGACGTTTTTCGTCAAGCCGGACTACAGCTTAACGCCTCCAAGTGCTACTTCGCTCGTCGTCAAATTTCCGTGCTCGGTCACCTTGTCGATGCCCAAGGCGTGCATCCAGACCCAGAGGAAATTGGCGCAGTCACAAACTTTCCCGTTCCGAAAACCTCAAAGGATGTCCGCAGTTTTGTGGGGTTGTGCTCATATTTCAGACGCTTTGTTAAGGACTTTGCGACCATTGCACGCCCCCTTACAGACCTCTTGAAGAAAGACGCCTCGTTTATCTAGGGCCATGACCAAGCGTCATCGTTTTCGCAACTTACGACACTGCTTACCACGCCACCAATCTTGGCTCACTTTGATCCACTAGCCCCAACCGAGGTTCACACGGACGCCAGTGGACATGGCATAGGAGCTGTGCTATTGCAACAACAACGGGGACACGACCGTGTTATAGCCTACGCAAGTCGACTGCTATCTCCAGCCAAGCGCAACTATTCCATCATGGAGCGCGAGTGCCTCGCCCTTGTAAGGGCAGTCGCCAAGTTTTGTCCATACCTGCACATGCGCTCATTCCGTGTTGTCACGGATCATCACGCGCTCTGCAGGCTAGCCTCCCTGAAGGACCCCACGGGACGTCTCGCTCGTTTTGCTCTACGCCTTGAAGAGTACACGTTCTCTGTAATGTACAAAACAGGGCAATTACATCAGGAAGAGGATTGTTTATCCCGCTACCCTGTTGACGAAGCAACCGATGCTGACGCTATCACGGACGTTTTTTCCGTGTCGCAGCTGTTGAACATTGGCGAAGAGCAACGTCGGGATGCTTCTTTACGAGCCATCATTGACAAACTGGAGTCAACGCCTCGCGACCCGTCCCTACGAATGTTTTTGGTGAAAGACGGAATCCTATATCGCCGTAACCTTGAATCCTTCGGATAAGACTTACTTCGTGTCATCCCAGCACACCTGCGTTCCACTGTCATGCATCAACTTCATGACGCTCCCATGACGGGCCATTTGGGCGTTTCTCGCACATACGATTGGGTACGACGTCGGTTTTTTTGACCTGGACTTGCCCGCTCTGTTCGACGCTATGTCGCGACTTGGGAGCCCTGTAAGCGTCGCAAAACGCCATCTGCCCTTCCAGCCGCCTACCTTCAGCCGATCGACGTTCCCAACGAGCCTTTCTTTCGAGTTGGTCTCGACCTGTTGGGCCCTTTTCCACTCTCCACAGCCGGAAATAAATGGATTGCTGTTGCCACGGACTATGCGACGCGGTACGCAATCACACGAGCACTCCCGACCAGCTGCGCTACCGACGTTGCGGACTTTTTGCTGTACGACATAATATTGATGCAAGGTGCTCACCGTCAACTTCTCACCGACCGTGGCCGCACGTTCTTATCAGCTATCGTTCATGAAATCCTGAGGTCTTGCCATTCCAAGCACAAATTTACTACTTCCTACCATCCCCAGTCAAATGGCCTCACGGAGCGCCTTAACAGGACCCTAACCGATATGCTTGCGAAATACGTTGCGCCAGACCCCCCTGATTGGGACATTCATTTGCCGTTTGTTACGTTCGCCTACAATTCATCTCGTCACAACACTGCCGGCTATTCGCCCTTCTATCTACCATATGGCCGGGACCCAACTCTACCCTTAGACACTTTACTACCTGCGGCCACTGAATATGCTGGGGAAGGCATTGCCCACGCCAACTACGCGCGTCAAGTCGCCCGTAACCATCTACAGGCTTCACAGGCGCGCCAAACACAGCTCTACAATTCTCACCATAGGGACTTGCACTTTGCTCCGGGTTCTCTCGTGCTCCTCTGGTCACCTACTCGGCGTGTGGGACTGTCTGAAAAACTGTTGTCGCCCTACACTGAACCATACCGTATCGTTCGCCTAGTGACAGACGTCACGTACAAGATTGTTCCAACCGATCCAACAAAGTCATCGTCAGCTCAGAGCGAGCCACACAGTTCACGTGGCTCGGCTAAAGCCCTATTATTCCCCTTAGACATCATCTGCGTAAATTTAGCACCGGGACGGTGCTTTTACCACCGGGGGTTATGATACATAACAGCCGCTAAACACGGCTGCACGAAAGAGGAGGACGAAGAGAGTTTTGTTTGATGCTGGTCTTGCGCCATCTTGCTCGTCGAGTTATTTGCGCTGTAAATAGATCATTAAACAAGTCACTCGTAACATTATTCTTCGTACTCTAAACGTCACAGTTTTGTCGCAAGGGAAAAGGAATTAAGGAGATAGCATCAAACCAAAAAGGTTTATACAAAGTCAGACAGGTGCCTCATTTTCAATAACCACACGTCGCTTAACAGGAAAAAACAAAAACAAAACGCTGGCGTAACAATACAAGTCTGCTGCAACAAACCAAGCTGCCTTCGTGCTGTCCACGGATTCAACGCAAACTCTGCCATAAGAACACAATGCATGCGAAGGCATGAGTTATTTGCTGATGCCTTTAAAAACAATACTGAGTACGCGTATGCCAGCGACCACATGCGGTCGGTCGACTGTACGATATTTACGCCGGAGCCACACAGCCTCTCACTGAGACCTTTCTGTGCAGCTCTCGTGCGAGCTTCAGGTGATGGCGTGCAAAATGCGCATGGAGAGGTCCTAGGTGAGGAGCGCGAAAGTTGTGCCGGCCGTGCTTTTTTATAGCAACGGTGTGCTTTCCCTCCCACACAGGGCATACCAGCCGTAGTATAGTGTTGCCGTTTGGAACGTTATACTGAAAATTAGGGTGACCACGTGGCAGCAATCCGCCTGGAGTGGCCACATAATAGCTGTCGCCAAAAGATAGAAACAGAGAGGCCAGTCTTAGTTCTTTAAAGCAGCCAGATGTAATCATATATTTTTTTCAATCAAAATATGCTTTTCCCCGCCAGATTCAACGAAATTTCTGTGAACATGCATGAAAAGTCGGTTTTTCATATCCACAATCCTTTTTTTATCTTTTTGTTGTTTTATTTCTAGAAATTAGAGAACGACGTACCATGGTGCCATTACAAATAAAAATTGATGCCTATCGCACTGGTGAACTCGCCCCACATGCATGACGAAAACTTTCTTTTTTGTTACTTTCATAAACGCAGCCACGACGTTTCATACAGTTCAGGATATTTGCTGGTTCGGCTAGTTGATACATACTTAGTAAAGTACTTGGGAGGAATTTTTTTTTCTGAAATTACGGCAGTTAGTGCCATGTCTCAGCTCTCTGTCTCTGTTTTACTGATCTGCCGTTTAAGATTTCGGCATTTTGTGGCTTCTGAAGTTTCATACAGTCTTTCATTGATTCAGACAATCGATTGATAGATGGTTGCTTATTTAAAAATATATTTATGATTGTCTGCATGGGCGTGCATCGATGCGCACTGATACAATTTCTCAAGAATATATATCTGCAATGTACACGAGCCGTGCAGCTACAGCAAGAACTTTATGGAAATATGCTGGCTGATGCTGATTTGAGCGCTAGCAAAATTTAGTTAAATAAGGTTTGTTCATTTTTTTTCATTCTGGTCACAAAAACTTACAATATTTTTGAGACGCCAACAGTGTATGTTTATTGATTAATTTGTGGGGTTTAACGTCCCAAAACCACCATTTGATTATGAGAGACGCCGTAGTGGAGGGCTCCGGAAATTTTGACCACCTGGGGTTCTTTAACGTGCACCCAAATCTGAGTACACGGGCCTACAACATTTCCGCCTCCATCAGAAATGCAGCCGCCGTAGCCGGGAATCCAACCCGCGACCTGCGGGTCAGCAGCCGAGTACCTTAGCCACTAGACCACCGCGGCGGGGCAACAGTGTATGTTGATGCTTAGTGACATCACATGCCTCTTTTCCACACCACTAGGTTTCCACGAAGCCATTGGAGACACGATTTCTCTTTCTGTGGCAACGCCGAAGCACTTGAAAGCGGTCGGCCTCCTAAAGCACAGGTGGGAGGATTACGGTAAGTGAACAATGTACATTGTATATGTTCTACAATTGATGATAGTCGATGATATGGCAACCGCTGTTCTTGCTCACACGGCGGGATTGTTAGCGATATAAACAACAAGCAGAATATACAAGCCACGTGCTGCAAATTAGGACCCTGCCCTTTTGCCTATTTGTTTTTTTTTTCTTCGCGCTCTTTCACAGAGACGGACATCAACTACTTGTTTAGCATCGCACTAGATAAAGTGGCCTTCCTTCCATCCGCCTATGTCTACGATCTATGGAGATGGAATGTGTTCAAGGGCGTCTACTCACCTCACCAGTATAACAAGGCCTGGTGGACGCTGTTGTGAGTGTATAACACTTCTTCCCTTTCGCACATCACACAATAGAGAATTGTCTCCATTTGCGCTATTCGTGATGGCCTTTGGCCGTTAGGAGGATGCCATATTATTTGCTGATGTGTAATTGAAATGAAAAAGCGAAAGCTAGAACGATGTAGAAGCGTTTAGGTAATCTGTTGTAATTTAAAGAAAGACGAGCCCATCGACGAGACAAATAACAGCCGCCACTTATAGTCGCAGGGAGACGAATTCAGAATACCGTTTGAGCATTTCAATCTATTCATTTATCATCATCCTATTGCAGATTGTGTTGGCAAAAACGGTTGGAGCAAAGCGTAACCCACACGTACACGTGCAAGGCACAAATTAAAGATAAACTTAAGTCTAACGAAAAGGAACATTTAGCGCAAAAACGAAAGCATTATTTAGAATATACGTAGAGCCTTCGTAACAGTGAAGTGATAACATGGGGAAGAACGTAGTAGGTTTCATTTTCTAAATTGTTTTTGGAAAAAAAAAGAACATCTTCAGAGGTCAGCTCTGCTGCCATGATAGGATAAATTGATGGGCTGGGAATCGTGCTATACCGGTATTTAGGCACATGTGTCTGTGGCATCATCTGTCGGCAGCACCAGTGGCCTTCTGTTGTACTTGAAAAGGAAACAGGCGGTACAAGACATATCTGGCAAAAAAAAGGTAGTTACCAAAAAGGATTCCCAGTTACACGGGAATGGGCCAAATAAAACGTTTTTTTTTTGTAAATTGCAGTAGCAAAATGCAAAGCGTTTGACGTCCCAGGACAACAGAACGGTGCTCAAAAGAAACAAAAGGCGCCCCATTGTAAAATGTTAATCACTCTGGGAAGTCACGTTTTCTTCTGTACGTCACACTAATATTATCATAATTTCGAAGCTCTCTAGGTGGGAAAAGTGGGAGTCCTTTTTCTGACTGCTACGCTTTTTTGGTTAGACACAATTTTTTCCGCCTCTTCCTCGTTCTGTGCCGGCAGGCTACCGCTATCACCGAGGAGAAATGGCACTAGGTTCATATGTCACCATTTCTTCAGAATGGTGTTTTCTAGTTAAAGAAAAAGTTTTCTATCTTCTTCAGAAGCAAGGTGTGGTGCACTCTCCACGAACGACTAAATTTTGTACAACTTAATTGTAAAGCACTCGTTATTACATTTCAAAAAATAAAACTGAGGAATACCTTTTTTGCGAGCTTTGGTAATCAAAGTTACTTAGCATATATTTGTATATTTATTATTTCCGCCGTCAGTCATGTTCTATTTTTGCACAAAAAACTTAATGTTAGGTTTCAAAAGCTCATGCAGTGCGCTTTTGGCTGGCTTCACTTTGAGAACAAATATTTACAAAGAAAAAATAACGACATCTTCCCAAACGGAACCCTAACGGGATGCGAAGCAGCAGCGTTGCGCATTGCGATCAGGTGGACGATTCGGTGGAGAGAGTGAGGCGTTTTCGAGATGTTGCCGGTGACGTTGATTGATTGATATATGGGGTTTAACGTCCCAAAACCACTCAATGATTATGAGAGACGCCGTAGTGGAGGGCTCCGGAAATTTAGACCACCTGGGGTTCTTTAACGTGCACCCAAATCTGAGCACACGGGCCTACAACATTTCCGCCTCCATCGGAAATGCAGCCGCCGCAGCCGGGATTCGAACCCGCGCCCTGCGGGTCAGCAGCCGAGTGCCTTAGCCACTAGACCACCGCGGCGGGGCTGCCGGTGACGTTGCCGATGACGAAGATGTCGAGGACTCACTGGCGTTGGCGTTCCCCAGTCGGCGCTTCCGCTCGGCTTTCTTGGCTCGCGTCACGTCGGTGTTTCCGCCGCGTTGAAAACGCTTGCGCTCAGCTTCCTTGACTCGTGTCTGGTCAGTGTTACCCGTGCGCCGTCTCCATTCTCGAACGCAATCGGCGTGCTCGACTCACACCTCGTCGGTGTCGTTGGCCGTTCACTGCTGTCGCTTGCGTTTGGCTTCCTCTGGCTCGCGCCTCGCCGGTGTTGAAGCCGCGACGTCGCAATCCGCGAATGCAATCAGCTCTGCTTACCTTCGCAACCCCGGCGACGGCCGGGTTAGAACAAATCGCTTGGGCGCAGGTTTCGCCGATTGAAGAAGCTTTGCTTTCTGGCGTCCTCTTCATCGCCGATTGACGAGTCGAAAGTGTTCATTCGTTGTGCGCTCGAACGTTGCGAGCAGTGAAGAGGGTGAAGTGAGAGAGAGGTGGAAGTGGCGAGCGCGTGGCAGGCGGGGGATAGATTCACGTCACTGCGCACTGCCAGAGAAGGCGTGACCTACTTGGCACTGCCCCAACACCTGCAGCGAGGGCAGTGTAGTGTGGCGTGTTGGCACGGAGACGCGGATGGACAGCGTTACACATGCTAGCCCAAGAGCCGCTTCACAACTAAAGGAATCCTTACGAAGTTTGTTCTTGAACACGGTACACCGAATGACCCGTCAAACACTATAGCGCCTTCATTAAAAAGATCAGCTGCAGTCATATGCTAGTACACTGATGTTAAAAAAAGACGCGCTGACTATGCAGAAGACTCAACTGATACTGTGCGCTATGTATTTTGCCCTTTTTTACCACTAGTCCGAAGAACTGTTTGAGAGATTTTTTCAAGGAGTAAATTAATTTCCGAACAATTAGTGTTCGCTCTATGGGAAGGTATAACGCCAAGAAGTGGCATGCTCTTTTTCAACAGTGTGAGCAAAAAAAACGATATGGCTTTTATTGGAATCCTTCAAGAGCCTTAATACTCATTTTCAGGAAAAGACTCAGATAAGGCACGCATGTTCTTATAGAAGCAGTCTAAGAGTAGTATACGTAAACGTTTCATTCTCATGTGTTGCATGTCTAAGCTTATGGCGTGGTCGCCCAAGTTGATAAACGCGAAAATGATGTCATAAACGTGGGAGCTGTTATTGAGGATGCAAGCAAGTGTAGTTCAACGATAGCCTCACGGCTTAGTGGCCCTGATTTGCTGAACGTGAAAAAGGCGATGTTACAAACGTCGGTGCTATATTTAAGTCTGTAAGCGATTGCAGTACCAAGATAACCTGTACAATGGGCGCCTGCCACGTAGAACCTTTAATGAGGCTCTAAATATATTTCCTGTGCGATTAGTTGCAAGTCAGCATTTTAAACTAAGTAAACTTGCAAGGGCCATCGTGAAGGTAGAGCCGACACGGATGCTAGCGGCAACCTTTGTGGACTGCAGCAAGGACATGCGATAAAAGATATTTTCTTCAGTTTTGTAGCGCCTGTACGCTCGTACGCTCAAAAATGAACGTGATTTGCCTGCTATTATAATAGAACTAAGTTTCACTGCAACTGCAGAGGAAGCTCAGAGCAGTATATTGAAACCTATGCTCGTTCCAGGGCACCTACCGTTGATTTTCATTACACCTGCTAGAGAACGTGTCGGGACCAAGGGGCAAAATAAAGCACGTGCGCAAGAAAAAGTACTCTTCCCAGCAACGTCATGCTAAAACAACCGGCTGTGTCAGCTCAATATTGCTTATATTTTAACGTATCAACAACTTCATTAGAATCTATCACACATTCAAATTGAAATTCAAATTATTTTATTTCCCAAAAAGAAACAGGTTCTGGAGAGGTTCACTGGCTAAAAGCTGTTTATTGACAACTTGGCGAGGCCAGTGAACCCTATACAAGGCACGTGGGATAATGACAAAGATGTGTATATCTATAAAGACCATAAGCTAACATTACACTACGAAATACGGTGTAAAAAAACATATATATACATTACTACGAAACAACCTGATACAAGCATAGCACAGAAGATTACATGAACGCGAGCAAAAAAAAACAAAAAAGAAAGACAAAAGAAAACCTAGCAACCGTATCACCATTATTGCCAAAAAATAATAAAAGTAAAAATAACGATGAAGTATTAGGGAAGATATTCCTACACGAATGTATATTGAGATTCTAGGGGGCGACGCGCGTGTGTGCCTGACGAGGAAGACGGAGGGTGATCTCCGCTCTATCGCTGCTGAACCGGTCACGCCATGACCGCTGGTTTTGAATACACCTAACCCCCAGCCTCGTTGAAACGGCATCACTTATTTTCCATAACATATTTGGTGGAGGTGTGGGGTCACCCGTCAGTGTCTCCATCTGCAGCTTCAGCCACTACATACCTGACGATGCCCACATCGCGTGATTCCGGTGCATTCTCCGCACAACCTGGGCTTGACGTTGACTACTGGCTCCGTATGTACGAGCTTGTTAGCCAGACACACCGATGGGACCATTCCGTGATGCTCGCCAACGTAATGTTTTACTTGGACGGCACCCCACGTGTCTGGTTCAACACCCATGAGACCGAGCTCACCAGCTGGGACACCTTCAGGGAGAAACTACACAACATCTTTTGGGACCCATTCGGTTGCCGAATAGAAGCGCGAAAAGAACTCGCCATTCGTGTGCAGTCCTCAACTGAGTCGGATGTCTCGTACATGCAGTATGTGCTCGCGTTGTGCCGAAAAGTGGACGAGCAAATGAGAGAAAGTGACAAGGTGGGCGACATACTCAAAGGAATCGGGGACAACGCCTTCAGCTTGCTCGTCTACGCCAACTTCACGACCGCAGATATGATTATCAAGGAACGCCGCCGCTTCGAAATGGCCAAAAGCCACCATGTTCTGCCTCAATTCACGTGGCTACCAATCGCGGCTGTTACATCAACCTGCACCGATCTCGGTGCCGCAGCACCCATGCAGGACAGCGTGACACGAATAGTTCGACGGGAGCTTGAGGCGTCAAGTCCGGCACCATTTCCTCCACATCTGCTCAATCACGGCGCCGCACAAACGACTCCGGCGGTCTCCGTTATTGAAGCCATCGTGAGGCAGGAAATCGCAAAGCTCGGTTTTCCTGTGGCCTGCTTTGTTTCCCGTCCTACCTCCAGACCAATGACAATAAATTCACCACGCAATGACTCACACTTTCTTCCGCGATCCCGCAATCCGCCGGAATGGAGAACTGCAGACGACAAACCAGTCTGCTTCCGCTGCCACCGAGTTGGCCATATCTCCCGCTATTGCCACAGCACTTGGACGCCTTCAAACTAGAGCCCATTTTTCTCTTCTCGCCCATACAAGGACTCCCGTCGGTATTCGCCCAGTCGTGTGTACCCTTCTTCTGACGTCCCTAACAGCCGCTCCACCGCTCGTTCACTGTACCCTCGCCCCGCCGTGGTGGTCTAGTGGCTAAGGTACTCGGCTTCTGACCCGCAGGTCGCGGGCTAAAATCCCGGCTGCGGCGGCTGCATTTCCGATAGAGGCGGAAACGATGTAGGCCTATGTGCTAAGATTTGGGTGCACGTTAAAGAACCCCAGGTGGTCGAAATTTCCGGAGCCCTCCACTACGGCGTCTCATAAACGTATGGTGGTTTTGAGACGTTCAACCCCACATATCAATCGCCGTCCCCTCAACGCAGCCGTTTTCTATCGCCCCAACCGCGCTGCTATCTATCGCCGGTCAAATATGGATCCTCTCGGGAGGAAAACTAGACCATGCAGCTCCAGGAGGTAGTGCTGCATCAATTGCAACTGATGCAAATCCTCCGTTGACGCTCCCAAGTAATTACGAGTTCGATTGAGGTATATGTGGACGGTATTTCTTTGACGGCATTAGTTGATACCAGAGCTCAAGTGTCAATAATGAGTGCTCACCTGTGTTGCCTACTCAAAAACGTCCTCACGCCTGCAGCGACTTAAGCCCTCCGTGTCACTGATGGTAGAACTATGGCCATCACTGGAATATGTACCGCTCGTATTAGCATTGCCGGCCGCCATGTCCCCGTTTTATTTACGGTGCTTGAAAATTGCCCTCACGACCTAATCTTCGCCATGGACGTCCTATTGACGTATGCTGCCCTGATCGATTGTGCCGCCGGTACTCTCTGCCTAGAACTTCCTCTTTTTCCGGATTCTCACCCTGAAATCCCGAACAGCCTGTGCACCACTGACTTCTTCCGGATACCGCCTAAAGCTTTCGCATTCGTTGAATTGGCAACACCCTCTCCCGTTCTCGACGGTGATTATATCGTGACGCCGATTCCTGATGTTCTCCTGGCACGCGACATTACTGTCCCACACTCCATCGTAACCATGGCCTCTAACCGAACATATTTATCTGTTATCAATTTTGGTTTCATGAAACAACTGCTGCCTCAAGGAATATCGGTCGCCATGCTAAGGCTAATAATTGATGACCACGTAACCTGTTTTGTTGTAGACGTATGTCCCGATTACACACATCTCTCGCAGAATATCACGTGCCTCGATGCGACCTTACGCTCCATGATTGCCCCGGTCCTCAAACCTGAGAAGTCAGCCGCGCAATGCCACCTTCTGGCTTCCTACTGCGATATATTTGACATCGACAGCCATCCACTCGGCCAGAATTCACTCGTCAAGCACCGAAAAAACACAGGTGATTCTCATTCCTCTTATCGGCAACCACATAGGGTGTCTGCCACCGAGCGTAAAGTAAATCAACAAGAAGTTACCAAGATTGTCGACATATCCCACACTGCAGGCCTTCAAATAAATTCGTCGTAGTGCCACTTCAGACGCCGGCAAATTACAGCGTTGGGCCACCTCGTTGACGCCTCTGGTGTGAAGCCGGACCCTGAGAAAATCCATGCAGTCACCAATTTTTTGTACCTCAGTCAGCCAAATATGTCCGGAGTAGGACTTTGTTCCTATTTTAGAAGGTTTGTGAAAGATTTCACAACCATCGCTCGACCCCTCACAGAGCTTCTGAAGACAGACGTCACATTTACGTGGAGTATTGACCAAGCTGCTGCTTTTTCTCACTTAATCACGCTACTGACGACTCCACCTATATTGGCTCACTTTGACCTATCTGCTTCGACAGAAGTCCGAACCGATGATAGTGGTCACGGAATCGGAGCCGTCTTAGCCCAACACCGATGGGGGCACGACCGAGTTGTCGCCTACGCTAGCTGCCTCATCACAGTTGTTGAGCGCAACTATTCCATTACAGAGCGTGAATGTCTTGCTCTTGTCTGGGCAGTCTCAAAATACCACCCATATTTATATGGCACAAATTTCTTTGTTATAACTGACCACCATGCGCTATGTTGCTTTCGTCACTGAAGGATCCCACTTGCCGGCTCGGGCACTGGGCTCTGCGACTGCAAGAGTATACCTACACAGTGATGGATAAGTCCGGATGCCTACATCAGGATGCAGACTGCCTGTTTCACAAACCGGTTGCTGATTTGAGCACTATGCCTGACGACGACACCGAGCCTTGCGTCTTTTCCCTTTCGCAAATGACATGCATCGGTGATGAGCAGCGCCATGATGCGTCCTTGCGGGCTATCATGGAGCACCTCGAATCACCATCGTCCAATCAGTCCCATCGCTCATTCGTTCTCCACGATGGTGTATTACATCGCCACAGTTTTCAGCCGGATGGACCGCCCTGCTGCTTGTCATTACGAAACACCTGCGCTCGGAAGTTCTACATGAACTTCATGACCTTCTGACTGCTTGTCACCTTGTTGTGCCACGCACTTACGACCGAATACACCGACGCTTCTTTTGGCCAGGGCTTCCACGCTCAGTCAGAAGATATGTCGCAGCTTGTGAGAAATGTCAGCGCCGCTACACCCCATCGACACTTGCCGCCGGACGACTTCAGCCACTTGATATTCTTTCAGAACTGTTCTTCCGCGTTGGCTTGGACCTACTAGGCCCTTTCCTCTTGTCTTTCTCGAGTAACAAGTGGACAGCCGTGGCCACAGACTACACCACGCATTATGCCATCACACGAGCTTTTTCAACAAGCTGCGCCACAGATGTCGCCGACTTCCTCCTCAAGGAAGGGATTTTGCAACACAGAGCACCACGGCAGCTGCTTATAGGCCGTGGCCGTACCTTTTAGATGCGGAAGCATCTTATACTCGCGCCTTGTAGTGCGCCGTCCGCGCTGTCCGCGCCGTCCGCACCGCTTCTCGAACATTCGACAGCTGACGCGCGCGCATGCGCCGTCGCGCCGTCGCCCACCATCTGTGCCGCACGCGCTTCTCCTTCGAGAACATTCGACAGCTGACAGCGCATGCGCCGTCGCGCCGTCGCCATCTGTGCCGCGCGCGCGCTTCTCCTTCGAGAACATTCAACAGCTGACAGTGCATGCGCCGTCGCGCTGTATATATACTCAAGGTCGGCGCTCGCTCGCTCAGTTGCCGCTCGTCGGTTGGTTTGTACGGTGCGTCGACGTCCAAGGTCGCGGTGAAATGAATTCCAACGAATCCACAAACACAATGATCGACGTCCCTTCGACCAGCGCCGTCCTTTCGCATACGTGTGTACGTGTTCACTCATTTAACACCCCCTCCTACAACCACGTTAACCAATTTAGCCATCGACCCAAGTAAGTCGCAATTTAACACCCCATTTCACAACCACGTTAACCAATTTAGCCATCGACTCAAGTAAGTCGCACTTTAACACCCCGTTAACCAATTATATGCTCCGCATCCTCCTCAGTGTTCCCCCGAAGGAAACTGCGGGCAATTTTTTGTCCAAAGTCATAGCCGACTATTTGCAGTCCTGTAAAACGAGACACAAGCTGACTACGTCATGCCACCCACAAACAAATCGGCTCACGGAGCTTCTAAATTGAACTCTTACAGACATGCTCGCTAAGTATGTTTCTACCAACCACACCGATTGGGATTTTGCGTTGCCGTTCGTCACAATTGGCTGCAATTCTTCGCGCCATGACGCTGCCGGTTACTCTCCTTTTTTTCGGCTGTTTGGCCGAGAACCAACATTGCCTCTAGACAGCGTCATACCGTCCCCTGGAGTACCGACCAGTGAATATGCGATGGGTGCTATCACTCGGGCCGCTGACGCACGCGAAATCACCCGTGCTTGTCTTCTGACCTCTCAAGAGAAGCAACGGCGTTTGTATGAATAACGACACCACGACGTACACTTTTGCGCCCGGTTCTTTGGTCCTGCTCTGCTCTCCAACCCGTCATGTTGGCTCGTCAGATTAACTGCTTACTCGCTACACAGGTCCATACCGAGTCCTTCGTGTGGTTACTCCTGTAACATGAAATTGGTCCTACCACCCCGTCACCTTCATGCGCCCTACAGGCTACCGATATTGTAGATGTTGTGCGCTTGAAGCCTTACAACTCTCCTGGTGACGTTGACATTAAGATGCGCCGAGACGGCGCTTGTGCCACTGGAGCTTATGCTACATGCATGTATATTGATATTCTAGGGGGCAACAAGCGTGTGTGCCAGACGAGGAAGATGAAAGGTGGTCTCTGCTCGATCGCTGGTTAACCTGTCACGCCATCACCACTGGTTATGAATACATCTAATCCCCAGCCTCGTCGATACAGCGTCTCTTCTTTTTCCTAACAATTTATACAAATTTATGCATTGTGTATGTCCTGCATCCTACATTGTACATCACGTGTCATAGAAAAAATTATACAGACACTATGTTCGCTATATGTTTTTAATCATATACCCTATTTGGTACAGCATGGTCGCACACACTGAGAGAAAAATTAAGTCGTACTATCGTACAGACAGCACATTTTACAACGTCAAAAAGTTAGCCTATATATACAAAAAAGGATCGTAGTTGATTTATTGAGAAACTGTTTACGTGACTGTTTATATTGAGAATTATTGGTAGATTGTCTTGCAATGTTTGAAGTTTGTAATTATTGCGAAACCTCGGAACAATCCAAACTCCACTGCTTCTTGTTCCTAACAAAACATTTTTTTGCAGTTAGACATGCGGTATTTTTAATGAATTGTTTAAACAAAATGAAAGAGAAATAGTAGGATTGCAGAATGCGAAAGATAGACTTATATTCTACTTTATTAATACCGTAGTCCCGACACACAGGCTGTGTTGATGAGAAATAATCTAAATAAGTGACTTGTCTAATAACATTTTTCTGCATGGTCTGAAGTTTCATTATGTTAGTTTTTGTCGTGGTTGTCCACACCAAACTGTAGTAATTTAGGTGCGAAAGAAAAAGAGCATGGTATCTCTGCAATTTCACCTTTGCGTACATGACCTGAATTTCAAAACTGAGCTTTCTGTTACAGACTCCATTACCAAGGCATTTGTCCCGCAGTACCTCGATCTTGGGATGACTTTGATCCACCGTCAAAATACCACATAGCGGCAGACGTGCCTTACATAAGGTAGCAATACCTCCTAACCATATATCATATCAATCGAATAGAAAAACGTAGCTCATTGTGCTTCCTTTGTGCAGGTATTTTGTGAGCACCGTCCTGCAATTCCAGTTCTACAAAGCGCTCTGTGACGAAGCCAATCACGTCGGTCCACTTCATCATTGCGACTTTTACCATTCAAAGGAAGCTGGTGCACTGTTCGGGTAGGCTTGACCATTTCTGAATTTTAGTAAATGTTTAGAACGAATGAGACAAGTAGAGCACAATGTAGAAGTATCTCGTAACAATACTAATTGTTCGCCTAGTTGGTACTTACTTACTGACATGCCATTTGTTCGCTTTCCATTCCAACATGATTTTACTACAAAAAATATTTTTAAACCAATTTAGGAATATATTTCTCAATGCCATTAGTAGGGATATAATAATTAAAACATCCGAGAACAACTCTTGTTTTCACTAGGCATATCCATCATTTTAAATAAGCTAACATAACTAATATTCTCGTTCATTCACTGTGTATTCAGACAAAAACAAAATTTCCTAGGTTGAAGGGACCAAAGTCAAATTCTCTCTGTCTGACTAATGTCTCCCCAAGCATACATTTGCTCAGGTGAAGCGGGAGAAAAAGATACGTATTCCCTTTTTTGGAGTGTAGGCGGCACAAAAATAAAAAAAAATATATAGCAGATGTCGAAAGATACACTTTAAAGGAACGTGTCACTGTCAACACTAATTTGCCTACAACAAGATCAAAGATAAGTAAAAACTTCTGATCATGAGTAATATTTAGTTAGAAAACTAAGTACTATGCAGGAATACATTTGAAAAAAAAACGAAGTGAGCGACTTTTACACACTTATACAAAAGTAAACCAAACACTAAAGGAAATCTTTATAAAAGCCAGTATGATTAGGGCATGGTACAAGGAAGGAAATAACTTAACTTTTTCTTCACGCTGCTTTCAGCAAAACTTTGTTTTAACGTTCATGGAAATTTAGCTACTATTGTGCAATATATAAGGCATTTGATATAATAAAGTTCGCTTGAGTAGGTTGTTCTGAATAAAGGTAGTTAGAAATGGTCGAAGCACCAATCGTAGGGAGCATCGCTTGAGTAGCAATGGTCTATATAACTGCCAAAGGCGTTTTCTACTTTATTACTGACATATGAGATGCGTTTTAGATTGTATAATTGGTACACAGTAAGTATGTGAAGCACGCCGAAAGATAGAGGAGTGTGTTTCCTAGATTGCAGATTTTCCATGTAGCGTACAGCTCTTTTTGGTAGGACTTACAGTTAATTCTATACTCGCTTTTGAAATTATGCTCCAAATAAAAGGCAGAATAGCAGATGATAATGACATAAAGAATATCATAGATGGAGCTTCAACCGGTTAAGAACTAGTGACCCGAGCTTGTTTAAAAGAGAAATAAATCGAGACATATTGACTTGTAATTTATCTATAAGCGGTGTTCAGCTCAAGTGCTCCTTCAAAAGTACACCTAAAAGTTTAAGCAAAGGTACATGTTGGATTTAGTTAATTTTTGATCAGACAGAAGTTTTATAGCCTTACCACTTGTTTTTGCTCCTGAACAAAATAAATTTAGTTTTACGAACGTTCAACTGTAGTTATATAGTATATCTATAAAGCCTGCAACACTTTCCCGAAATTCAATAGCGAATGGCTCTATATATACAGAGTGTCCTAGGTAATTTTAGCCAGAGTTTAAAAGTATGCGAGCACTCGCAAATATGACGCGGCCAAATGCATGTTGCCCACTGTTGCCTGGAGTTAGTAAGAATATTTTTTGTGTTCTCAAATACTGCCTAATTAGATTAGTTTAATTAACTAGTTTTTTCATGAAACGAAGATGGATAAAAAATTTCCGTAAAGAAGTTGCACATTGGATTACAAAACGTCCTATTAGGCAGTTTTGAACTTTATAACCGTTAGGCGTTACTGTTTTTCTGCTAATTACAAATGCCCGCGAAATACAAAAAACTACCACGTGACAAACCCACTCGCGCGTCAGCGCGCACAATAATTCCTGTGATCCCTAGCGTTCCACGTACGAACGAGCATATAGCATTTGCGCCATTGTGCTGTCTGGGCAGGGCCGCAACAGTGGTGGTAGCTTTACGATGAACACGCTTTGCTATCGGTCACAAAAACAATAACCGCTGTGACTGCTTATCGCTGTCATGGACCGGTGCGAGGGAAGCGTGTAGTTCGTACGCGGAACGTTAGAGAGCACTAGAATCGTCGTGTGCACTGACGCGCGGGCGGGTTTGTCACGTGGTAGTTTTTTTGTATTTAGCGGGCATTGGTATTTAGCAGAAAAACACTAATACTTAACAAATTATAAGTTCAAAGCTATCTATTCGGACGTTTTGCAAACCTATCTACAACTTTCTTATTGAAATTTTTAACCATCTTTGTTCATTTAAAAGTTAGTCAATTAAACAGATCTAGTTAAACAATACTTGAAAACAAAAAAAATAGTCTGCCTAATTCCAGGAAACGGTAAGCAACATGCATTTGGTCGCGTCGTAATTGCGTCTGCCAGCATAGTTTTAAACTCTGGCTCAAGTTACCTGGGCCATCCCGTATGTTCTTAGTAGGTTTTCGTAAAGACAATTTTTTTAAACATGATAAATTGGGAGCGTTTTTCTTTCGCTGATTCAGCTTCCGAGAGAAAACTCCAGGCCTGCGCAGAAAACGCAGCACATTCACCGTGAATGGTGGAACACCGGCATTTCAAGAAATAGTGGTAAATTGTTTCGGGGCTATAGTAACACAAGTACGCTTACAGAGTACCGACTACGTCAGTGTTCATCACTCTGCGGAGAAGTGAGGTACCAAGTACGCATTTGCAAGACATGCGTACTTTGCTGATGCGGTGGCTGTTAACGATGAATAATTTTTGTTGATCTCATTGTGATGGCTTCGAAGCATTCAGCGACCCACTCGCTATGCAATTCAGTTTGTGTGTGTGTGCGTGATGCCTTATTCTAATTGTAGTCTTCTACGACGCCATATGACGCATGTTCACACTGTTCCTACCCGACATAACGCGTGTGTGGGGTATTTCTGCAACGGCGTTTTGAACCCAGGCATGGCACTTTGGCAGAACACTGGGCTGTCACGGAAAGGAGACAGATTGCAACTTTCTATAAAAATGTACATATTTATTTTCTTGTTTAAAGCGGTAGCGGTTAAGAAAACCGTCAGTGGCGGCAGCAGTGGAGAATAACGACGCCAAAGATGGCCTGTGTTGTGATTTCATAACAGCTTTCATTGTAAAAGAAATTGACCCCGTATCAGCATATTACACTGCAAATGTCATTGAAATACGATATTTTTGTATCTGGAGAGAATGAACAAAATGTTTATTTGATGTTCTGCGCAAGGCAATTGGTGATTGGTATTGTGGAGGTGCTGCGTTAGAGTTCCCCGTGCGCGCAGGGGAGGTGAACGAGCGCATCAAGTCACGTCACATTTGAGACATGAGCGCTATCTGGCAGTAATCTTCGAATACGAAGCGCGCGGCGTGCGCGCCCGTCTTGGAGGTGATAAGTTGTAAAACGCAAGGCGACGGGTAGGTGTCACCACCATGTCGTCTTAGCAAAGCGTTAGAAATAGTAGCCTTTTCGTGCAAATGTTACATGGACAGCGCAGCGTGATAAACGCTGTGGTCCTTGGAGTTATTTATGCATGCCTTTTCTAGTAAAAAAGGCACACACACAAAATATCTTCGTGTTGTGATGGTGCCTCAAATATTCGCAAAATTGCTTTTTAATTGACAATCACACAAGTATGAACGCTGAACCTTGAGCAATATTGGTGGGCGCTGCGGATGGGGTTGGCCGTGTGGGGTATCGTTTTGTGCCGTTTAAGGTAGCGTTAAGGGCGGACAATTAGATAAATGTACAGACAGACAGACAGACAGACAGACAGACAGACAGACAGACAGACCAAAATCATTCCGTCAAAGGTCTCCAAGAAAGACTATCGTCTTTAAAAGTAAAATAATTAGGGCATCTTCACCCTAGTGCTGCCAAGCCAGAAGGTGAAGCAGAGCTGAGTGGCCTTCCTTGCTTTTATTTGTTTTAGATGCAATAGCATCTTATACTCGCGCCTTGTAGTGCGCCGTCCGCACCGCTTCTCAAACATTCGACAGCTGACGCGCGCGCATGCGCCGTCGCGCCGTCACCCACCATCTGTGCCGCGCGCGCTTCTCCTTCGAGAACGTTCGACAGCTGACAGCGCATGCGCCGTCGCGCCGTCGCCATCTGTGCCGCGCGCGCGCTTCTCCTTCGAGAACATTCGACAGCTGACAGCGCATGCGCCGTCGCGCTGTATATATACTCAAGGTCGGCGCTCGCTCGCTCAGTTGCCGCTCGTCGGTTGGTTTGTACGGCACGTCGACGTCCAAGGTCGCGGTGAAATGAATTCCAACGAATCCACAAACACAATGATCGACGTCCCTTCGACCAGCGCCGCCCTTTCGCATACGTGTGTACGTGTTCACTCAGTTAACACCCACTCCTACAACCACGTTAACCAATTTAGCCATCGACCCAAGTAAGTCGCAATTTAACACCCCATTTCACAACCACCTTAACCAATTTAGCCATCGACCCAAGTAAGTCGCACTTTAACACCCTGTTAACCAATTATATGCTCCGCATCCTCCTCAGTGTTCCCCCGAGGGAAGCTGCGGGCAATTTTTTTTTCTTCGTTCCTCTGTATCCTTGTCCATTTTTATGTTTTCATGGTTGCTTCTTTTTACATAATTCCTTTTCTGACCACCTATTTTGTTCTGCTTATCGCGCTTGTTATGTGTTTCCCTTCTATTGTTTGCTTGCTCTTTATTTCTAGATTTTTTTCTCTCTCTGTCTGTTTGTTTTCTTTTCTCTTATTTTTGTTTCTCTATATTATTCTACTTTATCATTGCTATGTTTATTTTTCTTTTATTTTGTATTTCTTTTTTTTCTTTTTTTTCTTCCCCTGTCTACTCCTTTCTGCATTTCTATAGGAGGGTTGCACGGCAGGGGGGCCCCCGAGTCGGTGACAGCGCTTCCGTCTTGCTAACTTCCGCGTGGGCGCTAACTTCATTCTACCAGTACACACTGTAGTGTCGTGCACGCTGTCACGCCCACAGCTGCTCATCTCGCTTCACGTTTCAACAGAATGGACGAAGCGCACGACCAGAGAACAACTGTGCCACCACGAACCACAGTGTACCGGGGGGTTGCTTGTGACGTTATCCTCTTTGGTCTGGTGTCGAGTGATTAACTCTCTGAACTCTCTCTTTATCTCACTCTGAACGCATTCTCTTGTCCATCCGAGTTCTGAATCTCATTGTAGATACGTTTGCGCATTTGTTCACAAATTCAAGCTGAAAACTAACAAGTAGACTTAGAAAGCGCGTGCCGGGTCAGTCATGGCGCTCTTGATGATTACTGTTTTTACACGACCGACGGAGTTTCTCCTGCAGAATAAATTAGATTTCGTTTTTACTCTGTGGTGGGACTCGTCTGCCGATTCCTGTCGTGCATGCCCTATCGGGATTATAGTTCGCCGCACGATAAATACTTTGCTACACAACTTCACTGTTGATATACAGCAGAGAAAACTTGAATGAGAGAAAAGTGAAGCAGTTGGCTGGAGCTTAGGTGAGTTCTTCAAACTATACACTATCGCAATATTTAGCACAAGCAGTATTAATTTAATGCAGCGTCAAAGGGTGCCCTTCCATTTCGCGTTGATAGAAGTAGTCGTGTAGATATGTCTAGGCTTGACGGGGAAAAAAAATTCATGTGTGCACCAATTGAAGTCAATCAAGTAAAAAACATTCTCACCGCTGTGCTAATATGTACTATTATGTTTTTTTTGCGTGCTATGAGCCGGCCTACGTTCATCTTAGGCTGTGAATCTCAGACCCGTCAATCTCAGAACCGAATCGCAAATATATTCTATTCTATTTTTAAAGGACAGTTTTGGTTGTGATAAGGTTTATGCTCTTGCTATGTAGCCGCTCTGAGGTAACACGTCAATGTCGAAAGCAAACGTATTAATGGGGACATCTCTGTGCAGACATGTCATGGAGATGGGGTCTTCAAAGCCTTGGCCAGAAGTTCTGGCGATTTTAACCAGAGGGAAGACAAGAGAACTGGATGCCGAGCCGCTTCTGGAATACTTCAAGCCGCTCTACAGGTGGCTCAAAGCACGCAACAGACGTGAGCACGTTGGCTGGAGCAGCTGGAACGTTCAAGCGTGCCCGGGAATAACTACCTGCCCAAGAACAAATTGGTATGACTACTACCATCCGTGGGCAGCCGGAAAGTAAATTGATTACTTGTACCCACATTGGTTTTTGTAGTAAATAAAAACTGAGTGCTCTGGAACCATTAGTGTCATCCTGCTTCAATCACACTTTTACACGAACCGAATATGTCATCGGACACACTAGACCTTGCATAACTGTCGCGTATTATATAAAAAAAAAAACGCTTGCCTTATTCTTAGGATTTCATAGTCATCGCTTGTACAATAGCAAACTGTTCATTATAAGTAAACTTCCAAATATTTATTTATGAATTTATTTGTTCACTACTCAAGACCTTAGACAGGTCCAAGCTTGGTGAGGGCAATGCAAAAAAATAAACCCACCAAAGAAACATTGCTAATATAGCTTGAAAAAATTGTAATGGGGTGTAAGGCAACACAGATTTATTGTAGTCTCTTATAGTGTCAAGGAAAAAAGAAGATCCGAATAAATTTATCTGCGTAAATTATGGCGTCATCGAACTACAATTATGGGGGCGAATGTGACTTGATGGCGAATGTTTAACTGTATAGACACGTGTTTCTCATTCTTTTCGATGAAGCATAGCCCTATAAAAGCCGTTTTCTTATTTTTATGTCGAAATGAATACGACAAATTTCGAAAATCAGCAACCTCCGTCCCACACAAAAGAAACACATAAGTTCGTCTAATATATGAACCGTTTCACTAGATGCATATCACAGAACCGATTGTTTCAATGTTATCGTAACTCCAAAGAGAAATAGGCAAAACTTTTTGTCGCTTGGCACAGTTGCAAACCGTATTTCGTAATAAAGTTTTAACGTGTTTTATTTAATGAATCGGAAAAACGGGCGGTACATTCCAGCACCCTTTTTGACATTTGGCCAGCAACGTTCCAAATCATAACCTTGCCGTTTCCTTAATACGCGTGATGCTAATAAACATTCATACATTGCCCTCATGACACACTGAGTGATGCTCCCAAATAGGCCTGCAGAAATTTCGTTTTTTTTTCTGCCCTCAACTTCTCATCCTCCTTTTCCTCCTCGTTTCTATCATGACGTTATAGCTGCCTTTTCATGACATGTTTCTTTTTAGACGCGTTTGTCATGTTTACCCCTTTTCAATGATCAACTTCGTACACCTTGGCAAGTTTATATAACCTGTTCTCTGGGTCTCACTTAATGCTGTCTTTTCTATGCGATGACGCATGTATCCTTCACTGAGAAGGGCAGAGATTTGTGCAGTATTATTAAAATCGTTATGTTAATTAGGAAAAAGCCTTCTATGACACATCAGACCGGGATGTATGAAAAACAGATTTTATCACTAAATGCAATAGGAAGAGAAGACTCCTCATCAAATATCAGCGCCGATCGAGTACCTCTGACGAATAGTTTCCGCATTGTGAGGAAGAGCCTGATAACTTGAAATAAAAAAAAATATGTCTGGCGAGTTAAGCTCGTAGTGACTGTAAAGCCTGTGAGGTATCTTGCTACTTCGATAAAATACAGCTCTGACTGCATTTTTATGGTGTGTTACTTGTCACCAACTTCCAAATAAAACTGAAACGCAACCGATAACAAATACTGAACCGTAGATACCGAAATAAGTGACTAAAAAATGAACAGTTATCACAGCATTAGTTCTATAGGACTAAATGTAAGCGAACATCAGTGTTGTGCAGCGAAGCTGGCTGGGCAATCAGGCGGATCATGATGGTAAGAACACCGCGAGCATAAACCACGCGACGAAGACGAGAGACACGGCACGACATGAGTACTGACTGAGAACTGTTTATTGCCTGGGATTACACTTACAAATATACATGAAACATCGGTAAGAAAGAGGAAAGAATAAAATATGCAATTATTCACAAAGCATCTCACCCTTTTGTCGATTTCCAGTAAGATAATAGGTAGAGCTCGTTGCTTGATAATGCCAGAGATGTCACACTCACACCCGTGTTCACCGCAAGTTAAATGTTCATATCCTTAGCAATTTCTGTGAACTGCTTGTTTTTGTGATGACTGATAACTTCGTTCCGTTCAAGGAATGGCTTGTATGTCCCGGACCAACCTTGTGCGCTGATGCAGTTCGAAATTGTCGACAATGCAGTGGAAGGTGTAAGGGTTTGTGTATATTGATATGTGGCAAAATCAAGAAAACACGTTTTATATATACGCGATACTTGCGTATGGTATTTTGCATGCATATCCATGAAGCGAGAGCATTGAGAGACGTTTCCCACGTAACACTAGGACCCCAGCCAACAAACTCAATCACGTAATCATCATCATCACAGATTGATGGCGACACTTGCATTTCAAGCAAATACTGCTCCATCCGTAGAACCATCTTGCCCTCCGAAGCTGCACTTTCAATGGAGGCGAAAGCGTTGATACCCATGTACTTAAATTTAGGTGCACGTTGAAGAGCGCCAGGTGACCGGAATTTTCGTAGCCGTTAACTACGGCGTCTTTTATAATCATATGGTGGTTTAGAGACGATTGTTTAACCCCAGATATTGTTACAAGACAATATATCTACAGTTAACAGGACAATTTATCTACGGATAAATTGTCTTGTCTAAAGGCTTGAGGTACATCAAAAAGCATAGTTACGCATCAATGGCGTAGCCAGAGCGGGTAGCTGCTTCACCACCCCGCTGAAATCTTTAGTGCTTTCATGCACCCCCGATCAACGGTGTCGCCCAGAGGGGAGGGGGGGGGGTACGAATCTATTACGCTCCAGCCACCCCCTCCCCCTTCGTGCATTTGAATTTTTTTCATGCTTAATACACCGCCGTCTGAAATAACCACCGCCATTGTGAAAACCACCCACTATGACGACCTAAATATATTTTTCGGGCCCGACAAGCCAATAAGGTTTGAAAAGTTCTGAAAGGTGGCTTTTCTTCAAGGTTTATTTTTATCGTGCAGTTTGTGAAACACGATTTCTGTCACGGAAGGTCACCTTTTCAATCCATCGTCATGCGGATTAGGACGTGGCGTGCATTCTCCATTGACCAGAGCAGCGGCTTGGGCATGAAAAAAATTAGGGGACCTTAAAGCTTCACTTTTAGGACTTGAAAGCGAATGTCATATCCTGTTTCAAGTGCGTACTTCAAACAGTTAGGGCATGCACCTTTTTTGAACTTGCGATTCACCCACAACGTCGCCTTAAGAAAATAGGTGCAGTAGCGTGTGGGCCTATTTTAGTAGGTTACCGGCTTTAGACCATGAAGTAATTGTGCTAATCACATGTTCTGACGCCCGAAAGCAATGGTCACTTGTACCATGCAATATTTTTGCAATATTTTATGATGTATTGTGAAGCATGTATAGAATACACGTGTGTTTGTAAAGCGTGTGCTAATTAATTACACTGTATTTCGAAGCAGTCGCTTCGCCGTGTGGTACAACATCCACTTGCCAAGCAAACGAACCAGGTTCGCTGCCTACTTTAACACAGCGGTTTTATATTATTAATTTTGTTTGAATCGTTTTCTAATTTTCGGTCACGCATAGGATGATAATTGTTCGCTCTTAGCCAACGACGCCGATGCCAGAATTTCTGCGAAACGAGCTCCTTGACGCTATCGCGTTAATAAATATTCTGATACCCGCAGGAACCAAACCCCGACATTCTGCATTTGCGTTCAATTCGCAATCAGGTATACTCTACCAAAGAGCCACCCTAGGTCTCGAAACTCCTTTGATAAAAAAATATACGCAGGTGTAATGTTGGGGAAACGCCTACTAGGTTAACAGTGCCGGCCATCTAACTTTATAAACATTAATTATGTACTTCATTGTCAAATGCGTCGCATCGGGTGAACGTCTGTGGCATTAAGCGCCATCTATGGAAGTTTATATAGGCAGCACTACTCTGTACTAACATCTTCACAAGCACAATCCCTACATACCAGCTTACCGCTTCCGGCGTATGGAATATCCAGCTTCCTGTTAGCGTAGTTACTTAACAGTTAACACTAGTTGTAGAAAATATATGGTACTTTAAAACATATGCTGCGCGTTCATGTGTACATATCTTTAGCGTCGTTTCATAACGTATCATTCATAAAAAAAATCATGTCCCGTTTGTTTTCCCTACGACTGCATTGCATACCATCGATCTTGATGCTTGCGGAATCTGCCGATTGCTTTGTATTTTTTACGCATTTCTTTTCGGTTAAGGGCGAAGCTCTTCTTAGTCGAGTCTTTCATGTCTGAGGGCCGTCCTACAGAGATAGGAATTGGGAAGTTGTCACTGCTCACGACCTCCACCAGCCCCAGCTCAGCATATTACCGAGTATTCCCTCCCCTCCTCCCGCTTTATTGAATCCTCTTCTATCAACCTTACTTCATTCAAAGCACACATCACTCAACCATGCAAAATAATTGGCGAAGCGAAGGCTTTTTCGTAAGCCAACCATTTCGCTGTTTTATGAGCGCCCTCTAACCTGGTTGAGTTATGCTTCCTTACCTTTATATTCCCTCTTATCCCTTTTCTAATGCAGGATCGTTTCTTTCTAGTTAAGTTCTCTGCATTTCGCTCAATTATATCTTACCTTTTTTTTGTTTCGAATCGTTTAAAATCGTTTGAAATATTATATACAACAAATCGCTTTTTTATTTTTTGTCACTGTTTCCTTGACGCCAGTGGCATTCAAACAATCATGTGTCAATAACAGCCTTCGTAGATGATGAAGCAAGGTTTAATGACATATTCAAGATTGAAGATCCATATTTAAACAAACACCTAATAACACCCTTATTTTTTATTCAGAGTGGCGAATTTGTACTGTCAAATGAAGCTATAGACAAGGCTGTACCCGTCAAAAAACCTTCGTTGCAACTTCTCTCAATATCTAAAGTCTCTTACCTGGAGAAGGAATAAGCATTGTTGATTCTAAATGGGACTGCGAATTGAGAGCCAGGCTTCACATAAGAGTTCTCGATGAACGAATGCTGCCATCTATATTCCGAAAAGTGAAGCGCGCAGAAAGGCCGAGTGTGCGCGGACTCTCTCAAATAGCGCTGTGTCCGCGGGCGTTCATTGTGGCATCAACGACTGCGAATGCCAGGGAAGGGTTCAAGCCGAGGCACCAGTTCGGCGGAAAAAAAAAACCTCTTAGCAAGCGCAAAAGGCGTATAACAGTAGTTCACGTTATCGTTTTCTTTATTCTGCGCCAGCGCATCAGCTAGCACTACTGCAAAAATTGAACGCATTTTCTGTTGAACAATTTCAAATCCAAAGAGAGAAATAATAAGCAGAAAGTCGGTGAGCTTAAACAGGGCTGAGCCCGGTATGCTTCCCTCAGCGCCCTTTAGATTCCTAAGGCCTTTCCGATGGCTGCATGACGTCATCCTGTGGGCCCGTTCGGGCGGTGAGTTCGGGTGTTCGGGAGTGTAGCGCTCGCTTCTACTGGCGTTTTAATAGTGAGTGATCGGTGCGAAATAATACTTCATGCATTTGAGAAGCTTTCTCAATCACAAGTATAGCATTCTGAAGATAGTTTCACTCTCGTTAAGAAGACTTCATACGACACAAAGTAAGCTTTATTCCAGTAAAACATCACTTTTTCTTCAGGGTTGCTAAATTCTGTTCTGCGGCCTTCTTATGGGCATTTTCTTGGATGCTGTAATTTTACAGCCTGCAGACGTTGTTCAAGGTGTAGTGAATAGGAATGCCCACTACCCAAGCGACATCGACACGTTCGCGCGAGGCACGAGCTAAGACTGCCTGGTTGCTGCTGGGACGCTGCCCGTTTACTCGGCCTGCTCTTGCTGCTTCGGTACCAACGCCGCTACCACTGTTTACCTTGCATTTACATTATAAATGCAACATTGGTTGCTGTGCAAACTACCAAGTGCAAGGCAGTTCATGCGGTGTGGCATTTTCAGATGTGCGAATGTCGTTCTGCTGTTCAAGCTAAGAAAATCCCAGCGAAGCGACAATACCGCGTTGGTAGCTACATGAGAGTAGGTCCTTGGCCTTTTTTTTCAACTGACAGTTTTTACACAACTAGCTTCATTACCAGAACCATGTCACAGCGCTACCCCAAGCACAGCACTTGGAACAGCGCTATACCAAAAGAAAGCGATCAGAGTTGCACTCCGTTGAAAACAACAGAAAAAGAGAGATCCGGGACAACAGTCAATGGGCAATAAACGAAAGAAGAAGGATTGTTTTCGATGAAAAGAACCTTACGCACTCGATACTGATAGGTACTGTCCAAAAATAATGCAGATCCCTTACAGCTTCATTTTGAAGTCCACGTATGAAGACACCTTGTTTCTTTTTTGCTCAAGTTCCTCCAGACTTGAGTGAACTGTTCATAGCTTCTTGCAAAGCAGTGCTCTCCCTTCTCGCAATCTTCCTCGCTAGCGGTTCACGACGTGTTGGCTTTGAGGACAAGTATTTTGGACAGTTTGGAAAGGTCGAAGATAAAAAAATTGTGCTTTAGCCTGCGTTTCTCCCATTTTACTTTTAGTATTTCCTGTTCGTTCATCTTGCTGTGACAGCGTCGTTATAAAATCCACTGCCAGAAAGTGCAGCTCACAAATAGCGAGCGCAAAAAAAAACAAAAACAAAAGGCGGCTCTCATAATCTCGCTACACATGAAGCACACTACGTGTAGATATAACCTGCAAATAGCTTTTTCTTCATAATTATATAGCTGTGGGAGGTATAGGCACAAAGTCGTTCTTAAAAAAAAAACAGCACAGTGATACGCGTACCATTCAATCAAACAGTTGTTTTTTTACGCGACAATATGAATGTTGCTATCCATGAACCGGACAAGTACTGCGCCTACGATTTTCTTTAAAATAAAGGAAGCAAGAAACGAAAAATGAAATCACCTTCCAAGGCGTGTTTCAAAATCTGCAATGAAAGAAACTTACAGTATTTTACTACTTTTGTTTTATTTCTTGCATCGCACCATGAGAACGCCATTTTTATTGTCACAATAACTTATTACATAACAGGCTTGGCATCGGAGGATGGTTGCACACACCAACATTCAGAAAACAAAACAAAGAGACCAAGTCAGGTGTAGTTTATGGCAGTAAGAGCAAAATGAATGTTATTTTAACTATACTGTGACAAAGGCATCCTTCTTAGCACTGCTCACTCACAAACACACCCTACTGATGAGTGAATATTCACAAGAAATGCATGCTTCTTCATTGTTGTGTTGAACTATTCTCATTAAATACGAAAATAGTATTCCATTTTGATGATTACGCATGTTGCAGCTATGAATGATGATTCAAACACCCGGTAAAGCAATGTGAGAATTCTTCGCCTTTGAATGCACTGCTGACGTGAAATACTTCTGTCGGATAGCTTGAAGCCACGCTTGTTTCGGCGCGTCATCACCTGGGAACGAATACAGGCACCTTTTTGGCCAATCGTCATAGTTTTCGCGGCACCCAGGAACAAAACACCGGCCCATGTTGCATGAACTTGCATTCGTTGCGATCCTTGCAATTTTCGCCAAACATCACACCGGGCATTACCACGTGTACGCCGAAAGAAAGAATGCTCACACGGGCACGAAGAACACCACATTGTGCGCAAACACACACCACGATGAACACAAGTGGCAAAGCATCTTGGCGCACACGCACTGACTTTCCTGGGCAAGCGCGACGAGAACAGACGTGGATTCACTGTAGCCAGACGGTTTTCCAGTAATACTGCCCCAGTTTTTCCGTTAACCCCTCTGCGTGACGTAGCACGTGGTTAGAGGAGGTTGTGAAGAGGCCTGACAAATTTTTAGAGGGTGTTGCTACCCTGCGCTTGGAAAGGTAGCGGGTGAAGCAAAGTAAGAGAGGAGGAAAGAAGTGACACTGTTTGAGCCTACGCGTGAAGTTTCACGTTTCACATCACAAACGATGTATCAAACCACTGTCCTTGAGGAAATGCAACAGTTATTTTGTTGTCTTTCAGAATGCAAAGTGTTGCACACATTCATAAGAACTTTCTTTTCTGTCTGAAAGGTTTTAATTGCTAAAACCGCAATGAGATCCCATCTGATTCCTTTACCCTGAATACAGGTATGTCAACATCATATATAAGCAGCACTCCTCAAGGCTTGAAACTGTGGCTGCCCCGCCGCGGTGGTTTAGTGGCTAAGGTACTCGGCTGCTGACACTCAGGTCACGGGATCTAATACCGGCTGCGGCGGCTGAATTTTCACTGAAGGCGAAGTTGCTGTAGGGACATGGGCTCATATTTGGGGTGCGCGTTAAAGAACTCCAGGTGGTCGAAATTTCCGGAGTCCTCGACTATGGCGTCTCCCATAATCATATAGTGGTTTTGAAACGTTAAATCCCACCTGTCAATCACTAAACATCATGGCTAACCTTCACTCACAGGTGTGTGGGGTGGACGGGCAGCGGAGGACGGCTGCTGTCCCCCGCCCAATCACCCAGGGGGGGGGGGGATAGTCTGATATTTACTCTCAGAAATCTAAGGACTAAACGCGAACGATTGCGACAAACACCACTTCATCCCTTAATTCTCGTACGAGAAGCAGAGAATAGGACAGAGAGAAAAAAAAGGGAAAAGAAAGAGATATAGAGAGAAAAAAAAGAAGAGAAAAGGAGGGATAGAAGCACAATTATATGTCGAGCTTAATCTAGCAATTGGGTAGGAAGGGCAAGTGAGCATGAAAATGAGGGAGAGGAGGGTGAGTGAAGCATAACGAGGAGGAAAAAGATACTGGCTTTACTGCCTTCGCAGACTTCGTGCCACCATGGCATAACTGCCTTAGCTTTTCAATCTGCTGTCCTCAGCTTCAAAGAGGAAGAGTGGTCGTGCATTTTGATTTATTCTTGATATAGACTGTAAGCTTACTCTAATGATTCCTCTGCGAACATGCCTGTCACGGAAGCTAAAAACCGCCTGCCCTCCCCATGGGCTCCTCCGTCATTTTTAAAGAAAGTGATAGCTCGTCATCTTTCCGGTGGCTGCTTGCAACCTACATGTGCGCATGTGCAAATTACCACCCACCCCGAAAGATGACCATGGCCCCTACGAAAAGAGAAGTGTGGAATGTGACGCCACTCGACGGCAACTCACGAGAACTCAATAAATACAACAAGAGAGCGAGCGACACCGCAGCCACCTTTCTAGAGGAAGCGTTGCCTACTCTAATACAGTAGCTGTAGTGATGCGAATGATAGGCACCCTTAAGCATAGTATAGCGGGGCTGTTACTCTACTTTACTTAACGTTGGTTTAACTGACCTAATGTCTTGAACACCAAGGGAGAGCGGTGCTGAGAGGAAGTCACTGCTACGGGGTGCAGAGTAATGCAAACCATGGACGTGATCACTAGCGCCGCACCACTTGTGATCAGCGCGGCTGGACGTTACCTTTCCCACACTTGACTCCGCCATAACATCTGCACCGCTGTCTTCCGTCTTCGCTCACCCCTCCTCCTCTGCTCTTGACCCCTTGCATGTCTGCGGCTTTTTATGCCACTGAAATCTTCTCCCGTCTATTGATCGGAAGTAACGCTTACTTGGAGTACTATCCGCACCATATGCAACGCTCAGAGCCCTAAGAATTCACAATGACATAGTGCGCTCCATCCTCCAATCACCAATCACATACGCACAGGGCTTCAAACTGGATGAGAACGCACGCCAGTGTTGATGACTGGAGTGCGCGCACTATACCACTGCTACGATGTGCCGCTGTTGGTGTTTCAATAGATGCCAATATACCATGACAGATAATCAACCAGCGCACATGCAATGGTCGACTCAACTATTGCACGAAAAGGAGGTGTGCGAAAAACACCAAGGCAGTTTCGCCCATGTGGTGTTCCCAGGGTGAAGCGAATGCGGTGCTGGGCAGCCTTCTTTGTTTCTCCTCGGCTTTCTGTGTCTTACTTCCTCTCTCACCTTCCTGTTCTCTTTTCCAGTTTGTTCTGTATTTTTATCTCTTGATTTATACTTTTAGATGCGGAAGCATCTTATACTCGCGCCTTGTAGTGCGCCGTCCGCAACGCTTCTCGAACATTCGACAGCTGACGCGCGCGCATGCGCCGTCGCGCCGTCGCCCACCATCTGTGCCGCGCGCGCTTCTCCTTCGAGAACATTCGACAGCTGACAGCGCATGCGCCGTCGCGCTGTATATATACTCAAGGTCGGCGCTCGCTCGCTCAGTTGCCGCTCGTCGGTTGGTTTGTACGGCGCGTCGACGTCCAAGGTCGCGGTGAAATGAATTCCAACGAATCCACAAACACAATGATCGACGTCCCTTCGACCAGCGCCGCCCTTTCGCATACGTGTGTACGTGTTCACTCATTTAACACCCCCTCCTACAACCACGTTAACCAATTTAGCCATCGACCCAAGTAAGTCGCAATTTAACACCCCATTTCACAACCACGTTAACCAATTTAGCCATCGACCCAAGTAAGTCGCACTTTAACACCCCGTTAACCAATTATATGCTCCGCATCCTCCTCAGTGTTCCCCCGAGGGAAGCTGCGGGCAATTTTTTTCTCTGTAATTTAAATCTTTCGGCTTTCGCTTCTCCCTTGCCCCTCTTTTAATTTTATTTCACGCGGCTTGCGCCCTCCCATTCTCATGGCCATAGTAGTGATTTCCGCACTTAGAATCATCATCATGGCACTTGAATAAAATGAGCAAGAAGGCTACTCCTCAGCGCAAGCATGTGCTAATATCGAATTCTTTGTCCCCCTTCTTCATTCTTGCTAATTTTTTATATATTCTGGTTCATCGAATTCTGCACTTTTTCACATTTTTTAAAGGAACATTATTATTGTTCTTATCTAATTTCTACCTTCTTTAGCAAGCGTTGTACAAAAATATCTATTATAAGGTACAGTGTGGCCCCCTTGTGGCTATGAGCAAAGATCTTTTAGGCGACAAGACAAGACAAGCATGTGCTACTGCTAGCTATAGTGTACGTCATTTTGGCTGCGTTGCAAGGAACGACCACGATGGCATATATAACAGCGTGCCACCCTGAAGTGCCCCGTTTACTAAAAAAAATTAACAGAGCACTAGCCCTCATCTTTTCGTAGCAAGGGTTCGAGAACTGCTGTAACCAGCTGCACCTAAGATGCGCATTCACCTCTGCATAATCCTCTATTTTCCGAACAAGCACCCTATTTTCCCCACACACTGCAGCGGCTTTGTGACGCTTGTTATCGCGTCTCGCCACCGTATCTAAAAACGGTGGCTGTCAGGTCGCGGCGCCCCCGCGATACATCCGTAGCACCAAGCGAACCTCGAATAGATGCGCTGCCTTGGTCTCTCACAACATCACCGACGACGTATAAAGAAACCGATCTTGACAAAAGAGAAGGCAGTAGCTACGGGGGCGTCAGCCCTGCCACGGTTCTTTCAGGGGCTTCTCATTGCGAAAGGTGGGCGGCCAGAGACACCGGATTTGCCGGACAGCGCCACAAGCACGGACTGGAGGCCATAGCAGTGTGGAACGTGGTTCAGACAAAGACGCTCTGAGCACCTCCTATAAGTTCCGAGGTCTTCCTAGAAGCGCCACGACTGCGGTCTCTCCAGAATCGTCGGAGTGGCGACTTTTATCCAAAGCATGAGAGTGAGACACACGACCACGTTTATGGCGCTGCCACGCAGGCTCTTACCAATGTTGTTGTACCGAAGTTGTTCGAGCACTGAACCGTAAAGTATATATTCGTCTCCAATGACCGGAGTTCACGTCTGAGGCATGTCATTTTTTATTTTGTGTGGCATCACCGATATGACAGGTTTTTTTTTCTGCTGACCACCACGCACTATAACATACAGGTGATTGTACGGCAGTTCTGAAGTGCACCGCTGGTGTTTCGCCGTTTTTCATAATATTAAAATGACAGACATTGCACGAATTTTCCGCTGGATAGTCTTCAGAAGGAACCTTATGGAGTAGAACTATCGGGCGTCGAGAAAAGTTTGGCAGACGTTAAACACTATTTTACCCCAAGAAAGAGAAAGATCGACTTCACCCAGGTGTGAAGCAGTAGCCATAAAGTGCGCCCGCATATAATTTCAATTTAAGTGACCGTTGAACGCCTAACGTGAGTGTTTGTCTTTTTAAACCTTCTTCGAAGGAGTGCCTGCTTTACCAAGGTGTTCAATACACATCGGTATGACAATACACACGGCTAAGTAACTGCACGCTTGCTCGATGATGTGGCTGACCATGGTTTCGTTATTTGATGGCTGGCCCTTCTGTAATGCGTGGCAAGTTTTGTACCACTCAGTCGTTTCGCAATTCAGATGGCGCAATACTTGGCGCAAATCTGCACTTCTGTTCTTCAATAACACGTGTCTTCAAGGTACACATCTTCTATGGTAATATACTTGAGCGTTCTTTTTTTTTGTACAGTGTAGCTTGAGCACCATACTGATTGACTCTACTGAGGCCCTACCACGTCATGAATGTTGTGTTTCCCAATGCCTTGATGTTGGCACAAGGCAGTTTTTACATTTGTTTGAATTTTTAAATTAGT
Organism: Rhipicephalus annulatus; assembly: GCA_013436015.1. Taxonomy (NCBI): domain Eukaryota; kingdom Metazoa; phylum Arthropoda; class Arachnida; order Ixodida; family Ixodidae; genus Rhipicephalus; species Rhipicephalus annulatus. Next base: position 81,292 of record WOVY01003617.1, on the reverse strand, counting down.
AAAACATTGCATATTATCTAGGTTTCATACATCATTAAGTATTCAGCTTTCACCGACATAAAATGTTGAAAAGACAGGGCATGCGAACACCGACACGAGAAGTTCAGACACTGCAAACATCATAAAACAATTAATTTTTATTCTTCACTTAACCGAATAATAACTAGGCAGGTGTCCAAGGGTGCAAGACGAGGAAGACACAGAATTTTTTCTGTGCATGCTCAGCCAACAAGCAAACCTATTATTTGGCTTGCGTGGGATTCAACTTGAAAGATAGCTGCTAAGGCTCGATTTCTTTTGTATATAGGCTAATCTATATTTGGCTCATTCATGCGAGTCAAACAGACTTGTGGTATAGAACAAGGCAACACGATTAGGCTTTTGCAAAGTTTTGTCTTTAGTAGAATCACGTACGTTGCCTCTCACTTGATATGGCAGATCGCCGAAAAGGCAAAATTTGATTGCTTAATCAGCACAGTGTATAAGCAAGCCTTATGTTTACTAAATCACAAGCACCGTGAAATCGTTTACAACTAGGTTTGCACAGCACACTCAAATAGAAGCGCGTGATGCTAATAGCAGTGTCACAGTATGAATGGCTTCCAAAGACAAAAAAAATTGCCCGCAGCTTCCCTAGGGGGAACACTGAGGAGGATGCAGAGCATATAATTGGTTAACGGGGTGTTAAAGTGCGACTTACTTGGGTCGATGGCTAAGTTGGTTAACGTGGTTGTGAAATGGGGTGTTAAATTGCGACTTACTTGGGTCGATGGCTAAATTAGTTAACGTGGTTGTAGGAGGGGGTGTTAAATGAGTGAACACGTACACACGTATGCGAAAGGGCGGCGCTGGTCGAAGGGACGTCGATCATTGTGTTTGTGCATTCGTTGGAATTCATTTCACCGCGACCTTGGACGTCGACGCGCCGTACAAACCAACCGACGAGCGGCAACTGAGCGAGCGAGCGCCGACCTTGAGTATATATACAGCGCGACGCCGCATGCACTGTCAGCTGTCGATTGTTCGAGAAGGGGGAGAAGCGCAACGGCGCATGCGCGCGCGTCAGCTGCCGATGTTCTCGAAGCGCGACGGCGCATGCGCGCGCGTCAGCTGCCAATGTTCTCGAAGCGTGACGGCGCATGCGCGCTACATTATACAGCTAGCGAATGTTCGTGAAGAGGAGAAGCGCACGCGGTGTGTACAAGGAGAATTAAAGGGTGTGTAGAGGAGGAAGGGTGCACAGATGTTGGAGGAGTGAAGCGCGCGCGGTGTGTAGAGGAGGAAGGGATGCACAGATGCTGGAAGATGGAGGAGGAAGCTTGCGGACGGCGCCGCACTACAAGCCTCGAGTATTAGATGCTCCGCATCTAAAAAACGGGCAGATAATTTCTTGAAAAAATTGGCATATGCTATCACACGCAGCAAGGTGAAGGAGCCCACGTACCCGTGACGGTGAGAAAAAGAAGCGCCCCCCCCCCAGAAAAAAAAAACATTACACTGTCTCTTGCCAAAGCGAACCATTTGTAGATGCGAAGCAGCGGGCGCCAACGCTCATGCTCGCGGCGGCGTTGACGCATGCACGCACCGTGGCGTTGCAATAGAAAGAAAACTGGGGAGGCACAAAGCACGCAGTGATAGACCAGGTTTTCTTACTGGAACGTACCAATTGCTTCTAATGGGCACTGTGACAAAGAAAACTACGGTTGGGCGCAAAAATCCACAGTCTCCTTCCAGTTAACGCGCACGCTACGATTTCTTATTGTTCAACAATGAACAGGCCAAATCTCTCACCGGCCCTATCTTGGAGGTCATGATCCAGTGCCTCATGAAGGAAGGAATAAACTGAGGAGAGGCCGCTACGTGACTATTTGTGAAGCAGTTGACTCACCTAAAATGTTGCTACCAGTTTGTAATAAACTTCCCTGTCTTAAGTAGGAAAGAGTAGATTCATCTTCACAACGTTAGGCACGTTATGGTGGCTAGCGCATGCACCTTCGGCGCCAGCGAGTAAGGGGCTAGCCGATTTCAGACGCCCCTGGCGGCCCCGCCACCCCATTCTGTAGACAAGTTGGAAAATGGAAACTGATAATTGATTATAATGTGGGGTTTAACATCCCCAAATCACAATATAAATATAAAAAACGCCGTAGTGGAGGGCTCCGGAAATTCCAACCACCGTGGGTTCTTAATTGTGCACCCTTATCTGACACGTGGGCATTCAGCAATTTCGCCTTCTTAGGAAATGCAGCTGCCGCAACCGGGATTTGATCCGGTGTCCTGTGGGTCAGCAGCGAACTACCTTAGCCACTACACCCCCGCGGCGCGGTGAAAAATTGAAAATTTTGCGCTGATTATCAGCAAGCGTGCTGCGATACTCGCTTGTGGAATGCCTGTGGTCCATTAGCAGCGTCATCACGGTTCATATTGCAAATCTACTGCTGCCTCGCAGCTTTGCACATCGTGCTTCTTCTGCTAAATGTGAGAGAGCAACGGCGCGAATCGGCCGGATAATTGCCACGACAGGCTGTTTACCTCTGAAGATAAGGTGAGCTCTGGATACACGAAATATTGTAACAGTGAAATGTTGACTATTTGTCTTGCTATTTAGCGAGGTGAAGCCCCCCCCCCCACCATAATCAATCTTTGTTACATGTGTCCTAATACATGGGCAAGAGTATCGTTCATAACAGAGGAGCAGGTCTACCGTACTGTGACTGTATGAAAAAAAAATTGGCAGCATATCCACGGCATTATTGATGAAGAGTGGCGCGAAGCATTCGTCCGTTCATTCGTTCTTGCTTCCGTCCGTCCATGCATCCGTCTGTGTGACCGTCCATGCGTCCATCCGCCCATCCGTGCGAGCATCTGTTCGTCTATGCATGCGTTCGTCTATGCATCCGCCCCTGCGTCCGTTCATGCGTCCATTCATGCATCTGTCTGTGTGTCCGTTCGTCCATCTATTCAACACTCCGAGTAACACTATCTCGCATCTTTTCATCATATATTCCCCATATAGAAGCACAGCCATCCAGCGGACATTCCAAGGACTAAATGAGAGGTGGCAAACGCACACTTTCTTACGGCTTGCGCTTCGAGTCTACTTCCCACCTTTAACCACATCGAGTTCATGGTATATACTAGTTCTCTGTATTCATGGCACTGCGGCCCAACGCTCGCTAAACCTTTCTAAAACAAAGGAGGTTACGCCCAGCGAGTATAACGTAGCAACCCTTTCTTGTCAGATAGTGCTCAATGTACATGCAAATCGCTTCTAATGGGGATCGCAGCGTGTGCGTTAACTAAAAGCCAAATGCTCCTGTCTCTCATTCCTCCATTAGCAGCCATCGGCATGTATATTGAGGCTATATTTTATTGTTCAACAACGCACAGAAGAAATCTCTCACCGGCACCACCTTGGGGGTCAAAATGTTATACTTGTTCCACACAACAACGGCTACAATGGACGAACGGGTGCCGCTATAAGGAGCTTCGCTCCTAAAAATGTCGCCCAAAAATGAGGTTACCACACGTAAAACGTAAACAGGAAGCGATAATTCCCACAATAAGTCACCCTCTGTGACAGGCACGTTTATTTCTTGACTCGGAAAGCTCCGGTGAGAGCAGTGGGCCACGTACTGTTTCCCATCGTTGCCACTGTCCTACAAGAGAACAGGTCACCACCGCGTCTCGCATTAGAAGCCACAGTCGCTGCCGTTCGCGCCTTGGAATTATAGTTTTTTTTTCGCTGAAGCACGCAACAGCACAGTGACGAAAGAAAGAGCTAAGCTGCGCCACCAACAATTTTCGGAGAAGTGGTCACGAGCTTTGTAAACCACCACTTTTGAACTCAAGGAATATGAAATAAAGTCGCCACCTGAACCCCAACTTTCACTGTAGACTTCTGACACATTACATCATGTTTGAAGTGCAACAGCTGCATAAAAGTGCACAATCTTGAACTCTAGCCGGCTATCAACAACGTGGTCTTGCAAATGGTGATGCAGACGACGCGAGACGCCGGCATGTCTTTGTAATGCCACAAAACCCCTGCAAAAACACGGGACTTCCAGCCATGTTTTTCGCTCTGCAGCTCCTATTGCGATGGCTTCTCCTCAGCTTTTTCTCCATGCAGTGTCTACATATACGGGGTGGCCAGTGAACGATTGTGCCGCGTTAGTATTCGCTGTTTTAGGGATGAAACTCCTTACGCCGTGAGTCGTATGTCGCGTGTCGTAGCCGTAGTAGCCACATCCCGTTTAGTACTTAGAATGTCCGCTGCATGGTGGTATTAAATTCGAAGTTCAGTTCAGACTGACATGGTGGATGGACGTGTTTTTTTTAGCGCTCCTGATCGACTGCGCAGATAAGTGGTTTAGCATGTTTTGAGCTTGCATTTATAATTAATAAGGCAGCAGTTAAAATCTTTGTAGCACTTTTCACCAGGTATTCACTAGTTTGTGCGTGTGTGTGTTTGTTTCTTTGTGTTTTTTCTTTCCACCCCATGGCGGAGGTGCACGTACATTGAACACGCAAAATTTTGTAGTAGAGCTTGTACTTTCTCTTTTTCGTAGAGCAGGAATCGTGTTTTGTTGTAATTATCGAGTGCGACAAGTCATAAGGAAAATTGGTGTCATAAAGACATGGTTAAAAAGACTGTAAAATGTTCAGGACGCAGGGTGAGTTCTAAAATGGACCAAAGTGCAGAACCAAATGGACAGGAGGCTGACGCGAAGTGTAGGCAATGTGAGGTCGAGGACAAAAATAGAGAAACGATGTTTGCCCAGAGTGAACTGCTGTTGAGAATCACCAAGCTGGAGACTGCGTTGGCGACAGTGCAAGAAAAAACAAGGGCAATGGGAGAAAGGCTGAAGTCCGCCGAGGAAGCACTAGCCAAGGTGAACAGAGAAACGGCCTACGTAGAGAACAGTAGAGAAACGGCAACCAGAACGGCGGAGAAGAAAGAGCAAACAAGTTTGGAAAAAACAGGTTCACCCGGTTGAATTGTCGCAAGGCCCAGCTTCAGCGAAGTAGTGGTGGGGCTGGGAGAGGAAAAAGCAGCCTGCGTCACAGGTGCGAGTAACCCCCAGGTGCAGGACGCTCCAGCTGAAAAGTCACAGCATGTGATAATCGCCGGGGACTCGAATTTAAATCGATGCGCAGAAGCAATCAAAGAGAGGGAAAAAGGTGACAAGAAGGTTGCAGTAGGGACGTTCCCAGAACGCAAGCTGGAAGCACTCATGAGGCAAGCGAGCGCAAAACTCAAAACTACAGCTGATAGACGAAACCTCGTGATAATTTCAGGTGGCTTAAATGATGTATAAATGATGATATGGTAGGACTACCGACCACACTGGTGAAAAGGGTCGATGACATGTGCGCCACGTCTCTCCAGGTACAGATAGTGTTGTGCACAATACCGGAGGTAACGGTGCGTGACGGCAACTTGAAAAAAACGGTTGTAACGCAAACCAAGAGATATGGCGGATCAGTCGAGAGAAAGGCTTTGAAGTGGTGGAAATAAACATAGGGGTGCATAGGTGGGGTGGTTTTCAACGAGACAGAATTCACTTCGATGGGCGGCTAGGTCATGAGGTGGGTTGGCAACTTGCAGGACGTGCAGTAGCTTTTGGGGGGGGGGGGGGGAATGCGCGGGCACTTCGGGGTGCAGGAGAGCTGGCAACGAGGAAAACAACCCGGGAGACTCTGTGACTGGTGGTACGGACAGATACGATTCCAAAGTGGCACCAGTATCTAAGATAGGTAGAGTCCGGGGCAGAAATAGACGTAGCCACGAGCGCCGAGTCAATTCAGACATAGGGTATATTAACATACACGGTCGCAGAAACAGGCTGAATTGGGAAGAGACAGAAGAACAGCTAAGGGATGAGAGGCCGACGGTATACGGTTATGTATAAACACATCTTAGAAACATGGAAAAACCTCCTAACAATCCTGACTACGCGTGGGAATATTGTAATAGAACAGAAGACAGCAGAAAGGGCGGTTGTATAGGGGCATTCATTCATAGAAGTGCAGACTGGCAAAGGGTCAAGCAGGAGTGCAAGGAACATTTATGGCTAAAAGGGAAAGTGGCAGGGAAAATGACACTCCTTGGTTTAGTGTACTTGTGGATGGGAGCAAAGGCCAGAGAGGATAACGGGGTAATGATAGAGTGTATATCAAAGAACATTGAAGAGTTAGGAGAAGAGCGCGGGATAATTATACTAGGAGATATGAATGCGCACATAGAAGACATAGATGGATATACCGACAAAACAGGCAAAATAAAATGATCATGGATAAGTGCGAAAGGCATGATTTGATCATTAGCAACAGTACCGAGAAGTGTGAAGGGCAAATAACATGGAAGGTAGGAAGGCTGATGTCGACGATAGATTACGCAGTGATGTCACGTAGGATGTATGATAAGCTCAGAGGAATGCACATAGATGTAGGTGGCTTGAGATGTATGGGTAGTAATCAAAAACGTATCAAGGTATGTTTTGGAAGAGCAGTAAAAGTGGGAAGGAGACAAGATGAACAACTACAGGAAAATTTTTATTCAGAAAGGCAAATAGAAATAGCTACTTAGCAAATTGAGAAAGTAATCACTGATGACAACAAAACAGCGTTGACATACACGAATATAATTAGACTGAGCTAGAGCTTGCTAAGGCACGTAACGAGTCAACCCGGAAAAGAAGACACAAACCCAAAAGGTGGTGGGATCAGGAAGTTGAGAGAGCCATAGGAAGACTTCAGGAAGCCTCTAGCGAACACAGACATGGTAAGCAGCCGGATGAACCAACAGATGATGTTGAAAGAAAATGGTAAATCTTTCTAAGCTGTACAACGGACGCATCCCTTCTAATCAATGAAAAGATTAGAAGAAAGGGAGCTCAGTGGTTGGCAGAAGTACATAAAAAAGATGGAAAAGCAGCTGCGAAATTTTGGAACCATCTAAACTCCCTAAGAAATGAGACGAGCCTAGAGCAGGGATTTATACCTACAGCTCAAGGTGTTAGGCTAAAGGCGGACGAAGCTATTGAATATATAAGAACAAGGGTGACAGAAAAATTTCAACACAGAAGTGCTTTATGCACCACAACAGAAGAGGATGAATCAAATGGTGCAATGGGTCAATTTTCACAACGAGAGTGGAAATGAGCTGAGAAAAGGGTTCCTAGTAGTACATCAACAGGGCCAGATGGCATTATGATTATGCTGATAAAGATATTAAGTCTGAAGTCTAAGCAGACTTTGAGAGAGGCAGTGAGCAAAATAATAATTGATGGTGAAGTCCCCGATGGATGAAAACTTAGCAGGATGAGCGTGATCTATAAAGGGAAGGGGTACAAAGCTGACATAAACAACTACCGTGCTATAACAGTGACATCAGTGGTCTACAGGCTGGCGATGCAGATAATAAAGGAAAGACTGCAGACAGGCATAGAGGAGGAGGGGGTGCTGGGGGAACTGCAGAATGGGTTTCAGAAACACACAAGGTTGTAAGACAATCTGTTCTCACTGACGCAGTGCATCGAAATAGCAGAAAAGGAACACAGGCCCCTGTGGCTAGCATTTTTGGATATCAAGGGAGCGTACGATAGCGTGGTTCAAGAGACTTGTGGGGAATACTGGACACAATAGGTGTGGAAGATAGAGTCACTAATATTTTAAAATATATCTATAAAGGTAACAAGGCAGTTATAAAGTGGGAAAAACAGGTATCCAAGCCTGCTGAGGTAAAACGGGGGCTTAGGCAGGGGTGTCCTCTGTCACTCTTTTTATTCATGGTGTATATACAAGGATTAGAGGCCAAATTAGAGGGACGTGGACTAGGCTTCAACTTTCCTTTCGTCAACGTCTCTTTCGTCAAAGGAAAACTAATTGTACAGGCACTACCAGCATTGATGAACGCAGATGATATAGTTCTAATGGTCGATGACAAGGCAGATTTGCAGAGATTGATGGACATCTGCGGTAATGAGGAAAATAGGTTAGATCTCAGATTCAGTAACGAAAAATCAGCAGTCATTATTTTAATCACAATGAAGGTAGTGAGCTTAGAATACAGGACGTCACGCTAGAAATAACAGATAAATACAAATATCTGGAAGTATGAATAAGCAGTGGGGCCGAGTACCTAAGGGAACACGAAATATACGTGACGACTAAAGGTAACAGGAATGCAGCGGTGATGACAAACAGTGCACTGTGGAATTACAATAGGTATGATGTGAGATAAGTATGGAAATGGGTCATGGTTCTTGGTTTGACGTTCGGCAACGTGGTGTTGTGCATGAGATCAGTTCTAGCAAGATTAGAAATATAAGCAACGCGGAATAGGTAGGCTTGCCTTAGGAGCTCATGGGAATAGACCAAATCAGGGAGGACTAGGTGATATGGAATAGACATCATTGGAGAGCAGGGAAGCTAGCAGCAAGATAAAATTTGAGAAGCGGTTGAGAGAAATTGGGGGGGAGCGTTGGGCTAGGAAGGTATTCGGCTACTTGTACATGAAGAATGTCAAAACATAATGGAGAAAGCGAACAAGAAAATTGATTGGTAAATACTTAGCAAACAGCAGGGGGCCAAACCGAAAAGATTTATCGGATAAGAAAAAGGTGAAGGAAGCTGAGACCGATATATGGAGAATTGGCATGATTAAGAAGTCCACACTAGAGATATATCAAACTTTTAAGCAGGAAATTGCCAAGGAAAGGATCTATTTTAATACTCGGGGCAGTTCTCTATTGTTTGAGGCCAGGACGGGAGCATTGCGAACCAAGACAGATCGGGCCAAATACGAAGGAGTAGACACAGTATGCAGTGCATGCGGCGAGGAAGAAAAACTGCCAAACACTTGATAATGTTCTGTAAAGAGCTTCACCCTATATTTCAGGATAATGGCGCAGACTTTTTCAAAGCACTGGGGTTTAGGGACAGGGAGGGCATAGTAGACTTTAAGCGGGTAGAATTAACTAGAAGGAGGTTATCTGATTGGTGGCTAATGTCAAGACACGAGTGAAAATTATACCCTTTACGGCAAAGTACGAGTCCTTTACCTCACTATTTAAAGAAAAAAAGAAAGAAATCTAGTTTGTGGTTCACTAAGTATCACGGCTGGATGGCGTTAGCCACTGCCCGATCTGAAGGGTACAGCCATATCCATCCATCCATCCATCCATCCATCCGTCCATCCATCCATCCATCCATTCATCCATCCATCCATCCATCCATCCATCCATCCATCCATCAATCCATTCATCCATCCATCCATCCATCCATCCATCCATCTATCCATACATCCATCCATCCATCCATTTCATAGCAACCTTCGCTGAATTTGAGCGTATCAATCAATCTATCTATCTATCTATCTATCTATCTATCTATTTATGTATGTATCTAGCCACCTTCGACATTTAGTTCTGGCCGTTTCGTTAATGATATCAATACCTAGTTTGGTATGACATAACATGACTGTATTACAAACATGACTGACTAGTCATAACATGAATATCATGATATGTATATGTCTCCATCTGTAGCTCCAGCCACCACATACCTGACGATGCCCCATCCCCGTGATCCCGGTGCAGTATCCGCACAACCTGGGCTTGACGTTGACTACTGGCTCAGTATTTATGAGCGTGTTAGCCAGACACACCGATGGCACTCTACCATGATGCTCGCCAACGCAATATTTCACTTGGACGGCACCCCACGTGTCTTGTTCGACGCCCACGAGACTAAGCTCACCAGCTGGGATATCTTCAAGGAGTGACTACGCGACATCTTTTGGGATCCGTCTGGTCGCCAAATGAAAGCGCGAAAAGAACTCGCCACTCATGTGCAGTCCTCAACTGAGTCGTATGTCTCGTACATACAGAATGTGCTCGCGTTGTGCCGCAAAGTCGACGAGAGAGTGACAAGGTGGACCACATACCTAAAGGCATCTTGGACGACGCCTTCAACTTGCTCGTGTACACAAACGTCACGACCGTAGATATGATTATCAAGAAATGCCGCCACTTCGAATGACCAAAAGCCGCCGTAATCTGCCTCAATTTTTGCGGCTACGAAACACGGCTGTTACATCAACTTGCACCAATACCGGTGCCACACCACCCATGCAGGACAGCGTGACACGTACAAATCGACGGGAGCTTGAGGCGTCAAGTCCGGCACCATTTACACCACATCCGCTCGACCATGGCGCCGCACAAATGCCTCCGGCGGTTTTTGTTATTCAAGCCGTCGTGAGGCAGGAAACTGCAAAGGTCGGTTTTACTGCGGCCTGCTCTGTCTCCCGACCCACCCCAAGACCAATGAAAATATATGCACCACGCCATGACTCACATTTTTTTCCGCGATCCCGCAATCCAACGGCATGGAGAACTGCAGACGGCAAACCAATCTGCTTTCGCTGCCACCGAGTTGGCCATATCTCCCGCTACTGCCGCAGCACTTGGAGGCCTTCAAACTGGACCCCATTTTCCTATTCTCGCCCATGCGAGGACTCCCGTCGGTATTCACCCAGTCGTGTCTACCCTTCTTCCGACGTCCCTAACAGCCGCTCCACCGCTCGTTAGCCGTCATCTATACGCCGCCGTTCTCTATCGCCCCAACCACGCCGCTATCTGTCGCCGGTCAACTATGGCTCCTCTCGGACGGAAAACTAGACCATGCAGCTCCGGGAGGTAGTGCTACATATATTGAGACTGATCCATATCCTCCGTTGCCGCTCCTTACTAATACGAACATGATTTAGGTGTATGTGGACGGTATTTTTTTGACAGCGGTAGTTGATACCGGAGCTCAAGTGTCCATAATGAGTGCTCATCTGTGTCGCCTACTCAAAGAAGTCCTGACGCCTGCAGAGACTAAAGCCCTCCATGTAGCTGATGGTGGTACTTTGGCCATCACTGGAATGTGTACCACACGCGTTAGCATTGCCGACCGCCATGTCCCCGTTTTATTTACGGAGCTTGAAAATTGCCCTGACGACCTAATCTTCGGTATGGACTTCCTATCGACACACTCTGCCCTGATCCCTGATCGATTGTGCCGCCTGTATTCTCTGCCTATAACGTTCCCTTTTCCCGGATTCTCACCTTGAACTTTCGAACAGCCTGCGCACCACTAACTTATTCCGGATACCACATAAAGCTCTCACATTCGTTGAATTGTCAACACACTCTCCCGTGCTCGACGGTGATTATATTGGGACACCAATTCCTGATGTTCTCATGGCGCGTGCGTGACATTACTGTCCCATACTCCGTCGTAACAATGACCTCTAAACGAACATATTTATCTGTAATCAATTTCGGTTTCATAAAACAAGTGCTACCTCAAGGAATTTCGATGGCCACGCTAAAGCCCTTAATTGACGAACACGTCACCTGTTCTGCAGCAGACGTATGTCCCGATCACCCGCGCCATTTGCAGGATTCCGCGTGGCTCGATGCGACCTTAGGCTCGATGATCGCGCCGGACCTCAAACCTGAGAATTCAGCCGCGCTATGCCGCCTTCTGGCTTCATACCGCGACATATACCACATCGCCAGCCGTACACTTGGCCAAACTTAACTCGTTAACCACCGCATTAACACAGGTGATTCTCATCCCATTTATGGGCGACCATACCGGGTGTCTGCCACCGAGCGTAAAGTAATTCAACAAGAAGTCACCAAGATGCTAGCCAAAGGAATTATTGAACCCTATTCGAGCCCTTGGGCGCTCCTGTTGTGCTCGTTAAAAAGAACGATGGCACGTGGCGCTTCTGCATGGATTACCGCCATCTGAATAGAATCACGAAAAAGGACGTTTACCTTTTACCCCGCATCGAAGACGCTCTCGGTTGTCCCCATGGCACCCGAAACTTTTCTTCAATAGACCTACGTTCCGGCTACTGGCAGATTGCTGTCGACGAAAAAGACCAAAAGAAGACTGCGTTTGTAACCCCAGATGGCCTATATCAGTTAGAAGTTATGCCATTTGGGCTATGCAACACCCCAGTGAGTGCCCAGATGGACTCTCTGCTACAAGGGTTCAAATTGTCAACATGTCTTTGTTATCTTGACAATCTCGTTCTATATTCCCCAACATTTGACACCCACCTTCAGCGTTTGTCAGCTATTCACGACATATCCCGCACTGCAGGCCTTTAATTAAACTTGTAGAAGTGCCACTTAGGACGCCGGCAAAAAACAGTGTTGGGCCACCTTGTCGACGCCTCTGGTGTGCAGCCGGACCCCGCGAAAATTCGTGTAGCCCCCTTTTTCCTGTACCCCAGTTAGTGAAAGACGTTCGGAGTTTTGTAGGACTTAGTTCCTATTTTAGAAGGATTGTGAAAGATTTCGGAACCGTCGCTCGACCCCTCACAGAGCTTCTGAAGAAAGACGTCACATTTACGTGGGGTACCGACAAAGCTGCTGCTTTTTCCCACCTAATTACGCTACTGACGACTCCACCTATATTGGCTCACTTTGACCCATCCACTCCGACAGAAGTCCGAAGCGATGGTATTGTGGTCACGAAATTGGAGCCGTATTAGCCCAACGCCAACGAATACACGACCGACTTGTCGCCTACGCTAGCCGCCACCTCACAGCTGCTGAGCGCTACTATTCCACAACAGAGCGTGAATGTCTTGCTCTTATTTGGGCAGTCTCGAAGTTGCGCCCATATTTATATAGCACAAATTTCTCTGTGATAACTGATCATGATGCACTATGGTGGTTTACGTCACTTCAGTAATCCTACTGGCCGGCTCGGGCGCTGGGCTCAGCGACTGCAGGGGTATACCTACACAAGTCCGGACACCTACATCAGGACGCAGACTGCTTGTCCCGCTACTCGGTTGCTGAGTCGAGCACTATGCCTGACGCCGACACCGAGCCTAGCGTCTTTTTCCTTTCGCAAATGACATGCATCGGTGACGAGCAGCGCCATGATGCGTCCTTGCGTGCTATCATTGAGCGCCTCTACTCACCATCTTCAAATCAGTCCCGTCGCTCATTCGTGCTTCATGATGGTGTATTATACCGCCAAAGTTTTGAGCTGGATTGACCGGCCTTGCTGCTTGTCATTCCAAAACACCTTCGCTCGAAAATTCTACATGAACTTCATGACCTTCTGACTGCTGGTCACCACGATGTGTCATGCACTTACGACCAAATACGCCGACGCTTTTTTTCGCCAAGGCTTGCACGCTCAGTCAGAAGATACGTTGCGGCGTTTGAGAAATGTCAGCACCACCAAACACCATCGATACTTGCCACCGGACGCCTTCAACTACTTGAAATTTCTTCAGAACCGTTCTTCCGCGTTGGCTTCGACCTACTTGGCCCTATCCCCTTGTCTTCCTCGGGTAACAAGTGAATAGCCGTGGCCACCGACCACTTCATATGCCTTCACACGAGCTCTTCCAACAAGCTGCGCCAGAGATGTCACCGACTTCCTCCTCAGGGACGTGATTTTGCAACACGGAGTCCCACGGCAGCTGCTTACCGACCATGGCCGCACCTTTTTGTCGAAGCTCATGGCCGACATCTTGCAGTCCTGTCAAACGAGACACAAGCTGACTACGTCATACCACCCACAAACCAATGGACTCACGGAGCGTCTGAATCGAGCTTTTACAGACATGCTTGCTAAGTATGTTTCTACCAACCACGCCGACAGGGATCTCAAGTTGCCATACGTCACATTTGCCTACAATTCTTTGCGCCATGACACTGCCGGTTACTCTCCTTTTTTTTCTGCTGTTTGGCATAGAACCAACGTTGCCTCTAAATACCGTCATACCGTCCCCTGTAGTACCGACCAGTGAATATGCCATGGACGCTATCACTCGGGCCGCTCACGCACGCTAAATCACCCGTACTCGCCTTCTGACCTCTAAAGAAAAGCAACGGCGTTTGTATAACCAACGACACCACAACGTACAATTTCCGCTCGCTTCTTTGGTCCTGCTCTGGTCTCCGACCCGTCAAGCTGGATTGTCAGAAAAACTGCTCACTCCCTACACAGGTCCTTACCGAGTAAATCGTATGGTTACTCCTGTAACATATACAAACGGTCCTGACACTCCGTCGCCTTCATGTGACCAACAGGCTACCGATATTGTACATGTTGCGCGCTTGAAACCCTACCCCTCTACTAGTGACGTTGACATTTAGATGCGCCGAGACGGCGCTTGTGCCCCGGGGGTTAGTAGTAGTAGTAATAGACTTTTATTCAGCCACAATTTACAGGCCGAGCATTTTGACCGCCTGTGCGACCAGTCGACGCTGTTCTTCTTCCCCTTCGGCGCCGATCCAGTCGAGCCAGGAGGTGATGAAAAGGGATGGGGGAGGGTAATAGCTGGATTGCTGAGCAGTTGGGCAGTAAAACAGGCAGTGTGACAAGTCGGCATATGGGGAGGAGCAATTCAGACAGCATGGGTTAGACCTATATTTATAAAGGAAAAGGCGAGAGGGGGTTATCAGGCAGTTCATTTGGATGTGCCGTAGAGTTCGAGCCTCAAGCGCAGTGAGTGATGAATGAGGGGGAGGGTAAAGACGCTTGTCGAGCCGGAGCTGGAGATATAACTCCTTGATAGTGTGACGCAAGGAGATCTGCCCATCGATATTCGCGGAGCTCTCACTGTCTTCCGAAGGTGGGGGCCAGAGAATGAACGGTGCCCGGTGCAATATATCGCAGGCAAGCTGATGAGCTGGCTCATTGCCGTTAATACCTGAATGCCCAGGAACCCAGCGGAGAAAGACAGTGGAGGGTTGAAGAGCAGAGGCCGCTTGCTCGACCTCCTCTTGAAGAGCAAGGGCAAAGTGCTGTTCTGTATATGACGGATGGCGGCGTGAGAGTGGGATTAAATCGTGTACTCGGGGAGAGAAGGGAGGGAGGAAAATGACTGCATGGCGTGGACCATGGAAAGGACCTCAAGCGAAAGTAGATTTGGCGGGTGCAAGTATGGCCCGCTGGTGTGCGTGTCAGGTGCCGAAAGGTGTGGATGGTAGATAACGTAGCCACACGAGCCCCGAGGTGCCATGTATGAGGCATCCATGTAGGCAACTCCCTGTGTAGAGAAAGGAGGAGAATGGTGCTGTGCTCCCGCATGACGCCGGCTGGCGTGAAGAACGGGAGACATATTGGATGGGAGGGGAAGGATGCGAAGGTTAGAAGCAGCGGTGCTAGCGGCAGAAGGCAAGGTGGGAACGGAAACGGGAATGTGAGTGATACCGACTTGGGCTAATAGCCATTGGCCTAGACGAGTGAGATAAAGACTGGCAATCTGAGAGTCGTGGTGCAGAGAAATAAGAAATGTAATGGATGGAAGAGGCCTGTGACAAAGAGCTTAGTGGTAGAGGTAGTGACAGGGAGGATTAGAGCTGCCTTGTAGAGGCCTAATGAGCTCTTTCGGGTGTGTTGAGTTGCGTTTGGGTGAATTGAACGTAGGGTACAAAGTACAAGAACTTGTTGAGGGCAAGCACATGTGCAACCCAGCATGCATGAGCCTCGTGGAGCCTCGACTGCCGAGTGACAACGCGTCGCAGGAGGTGGGTCACAGAGTGACAAGTCCTCACTGCGTGATGTAGGGCCTGCGCGTTCTTTGTCACGTGCAAAGGGAAGCCAAGAACTTTGCATTGCTGAACAGTGGAGATGAGAGAGCTAGAAAGATGTAGGGAGATAAGGGTATTGTGGGAGTGCTGGTACGCAGACCGGTTTAGCAAAAGTAGTTCACATTTCTCCGGTGCAGGGGACAAGCCAGCAGTAGCGAGACAGGAAGCGATAAGGTCCAGGCCACGCTGCAAAGTGTCCTGTACGTGGCCGGGACATCCACACGTGCACCAGAGAGTGATGTCGTTTGCATAAAAAATATGGTGGAGGTCAGGTATTTGGGACAGTTGGGAGGCAAGGCGGGGCATACCCATATTAAATAGAGTAGGAGATAGTACGGCACCTTGAGGAGTGCCGCGGGTGAGGGAGTGTGGGTTAGACAAACGAGTACCGACTCTAAAGCGAGCAACTCGATTGGAAAGAAATGATCGGATGTAAGAATACATGCGGGAGCCACATGACAGGGAGGAGAGCTGAGCGGGTATGTGGTCATGACTCACGCCATCGAATGCCTTGCGTACATCGACGGTTACAAGTGCATGGATCTGACTATGAGAAGGTGAAAGAAAAGTATGCTGAAGAACAAGGAACATGTCCTGCGCACATACGTGGCGTCGGAAGCCAATAAGAGAAGGAGGGAAAAACTCTTTCGCCTCAATAAAATCAGACAGTCGAGTCAAGGCCATTCGCTCAAGAGTCTTGCCAACGCATGACATCAAAGAGATAGGGCGAAGGTTAGACTGAGATGGAGGTTTGGCCGGCGTTGTAATCATGCAAATTAGAGAGGATTTCCAAGAGCTTGGAAGACAGCCGCTGTTTCTTGCTTCGTTGAATGTGTGTAAGAGAAATTCCTTCACGTTGTCGGGGAGA
The DNA here is from genome assembly GCA_013436015.1 of Rhipicephalus annulatus. Taxonomy (NCBI): domain Eukaryota; kingdom Metazoa; phylum Arthropoda; class Arachnida; order Ixodida; family Ixodidae; genus Rhipicephalus; species Rhipicephalus annulatus. The sequence continues at coordinate 64,792 of WOVY01003617.1, read as the reverse complement.
TTACGTAGTGTAGTATGTTATCTCATCCTCACCGGGTGTTGAGTGGGTAGACTGAGTGGCTAAGGCAGCTACCAGCTCCCTGAACGTGAATGGGCGGTCCAGGTCTGGGTTAGCTTCGCCACAGTAGTCTTGGTAAGAAGATGTGAGGGGGGTGGAAGATACAGAAATTTTAAATTCGTAAAAACATCAGATGGAGTCCCTTGAATGGTAGGCCCGTGTGCTCAGATTTGGGTGCACGTTAAAGACCCCCAGGTGGTCGAAATTTCTAGAGCCCTCCACTACGGCGTCTCTCATAATCATATGGTGGTTTTGGGACGTTAAACACCACACATCATCATCATCATCATGAGTCCCTTGAGTGAGAGCTTTAGCTAGGGTGGGAGCAACGGCAGGCTTGGTACCTAAGAGAGACCTAAACAGAGACCATGTAGAGCGCAAGTGCAGGGCGGAGTCAAGGCCGTCACACAGCATGTTCCAACGAGAGTGCTCGAGAGAAGTGCCGTAAGCGATAATTTCAGCCCGCAGAGCATCAATGCAGAAGGAAAGTTGGATGTTGTGTGACTGGGAGCGGAGAGCGCGTTTGAAACGTTGATGACGTCGCCATAAACGGAGGAAGTGAGGATAAGGGTCAGGAATGGGGAGGTGTAAACGAGTGTGGTCACTACAGGATGTCATTGCTGCGGAGATCCATGACGTGCAGTCGTCGTAAGTTTTAAATGAGTCAGTCAAAAGGTTATTACGGAATGCTTCCCAGTCAGTGTGAGCGACTCGTTGTTTCCGCCTGTTGTGGGAAAGAGGGGTGGTGATTTGTATGAAAAAGTGATCACTGAAAAGGTTTTCAGCAGACACCTGCCAGTGAAAAGGAAGGGAACTCTGAGAGAAAGTGAGATCGGGTGTAGTGGAGTGCTGTGAAACAGTGCACGCTCGAGTAGGGGTGTCAGGTGTATTAAGAAGGGTGAGATGGCGTTCCTTGGCTCGGCAGTGTAGAAGGCGACCTGGTTTGAGTGCTTGGGGGTGACCCCGGAGCCTATGAGGAGCATTAAAGTCACCGCCAAGGAGGATATGGGTGGTCAATGGAAGGGAGTGCAGGAATTTGCCAAGAGCACTAAACAAAGAGGACGTGATAGGGGTGTTGTAAAAGGATATCAGAGCGAGAGAAATACGGGTAGATGGTTGGTAATAGACCAGACCAACTAAATGTTTCAGGAGGGTAGAGGGTACGTCTAGTGGTTCAACGAGAACGTCATTGCGTACATAAATGGATGCAAGTGGCGTTCCCGTCGTAGCGTGATATGCACGGTAGCCCGGGACGGCAAGGGCCGTCCGAGTCTCCTGTATAAGGAGAAAATGGGGTAATGTTTGGCGGGTAAGAAGATATTGGTGGAGAGGGGTCCTATTATGACGAAAGTTGTGGCAGTTCCACTGCAAAATATTGAGGTCCTTTTCACGCGCCATCTAGGTCTTTGAAGTAGAGGAAGCGCCTGCGCGTGCGCGTTCCTTCTTTTTTTGCCGGGGGAAGTGACTCTTGCAGGGAGTTAAGCATATAGGTGAAAGATTCCAGTTGCTTGGATTGGGTTTCGAGGGTCGTAAGAATCCGGACAATTGAATTTTTCAGCTGGACCAAACGAGTGTGATGCACAGTGGTGGTGTTTTCGACCATGTCGGCCGATTCGGTTACAAGGGAGCTGGAGGTAGGGGCGGTGAGTGTGGCGAGTTGCTTATTTAGCTCCGTGAGTTCAGAGGTAAGAGAATATGTAATAGTTGCGAGTGTCTGCGTCAGGGCGAGTATTTTCTGTTGTAGCTCATCTGAGATGCGTTGTTGCCCGCGCTGGTTGCGCTCCAACATAGCCAGTCGCAGATCGAAGGAGCGGCTCTCGTTACTTAAGGATGGTGAAGGCGTGTTTGATGAAGAAGTGCACACGGGAGGTGTGCCCTTAACTTAGCGGCGTATGAGCCCGGGGGGATGTTGCGGGAGGTGATAGGAACTCATGCGCTGAAGAAGAGGGCGGCGATGGCTGAGTGGCTCGGCGCATGGCTGTGCGACGGAGAAAAGCTGCTTTGGCGCAGTCGCATTGCTTAGCTAGAAGGTAGGGGCAGGTGGAGTAGAGAGATGAGTGGGTGTTGACATTGCAATGGATGCACCAGGGTTGAGCGCAAACGTGAGCATGGGGATCTGCTGATAGAGGAGACGCACAGCTGTGGCACTTGGCCAGAACGCTGTGTTGGGGGCATTCATGAGCACGGTGCCCTATAGCAAGGCACTGAGTGCAAGTAGGGGGCTTAGGTTTATGTGGACGGCATTGGAAAGACACGCGTTTAAAGTACACAAAGCGAGGGATGATGGTTCCAGCAAATTTTATGAGGACGGATTCAGTGGAGCCCATCATACGTGCTGCGAGTATGTCTGACGTAAAGGATTCGAGGTCATGCAAGAGCTGAGACGATGTGAAGTGACCACCGACGTTGTGTATGACGCCGAGACATGATAGTGGAGGACTGGGGGCATAGGGCTTAATGGTGATCGGCTTACCAATAAGTTCCAGACTTGTGAGGGACAGTAGGAGGTGGGCAGTGAGAGATGAGTGCGTTTTCAGAAACACAAGGCTCTGAGCAGGTTTGGCCTGAAGGGTGACATCCGCACTGGTCTTGGGAGAGAGATTTGCGGCGGCTATGATGGTAGAAAGCAGGTCATAGAGAGGCAGTTTTGGCATGAGTGTTCCAGGTGGAAGTTGGATTCTGACGGTGATAAGCTCGGAGTGGTGGTGGGCGGTCGAGGCGGGTTTTCGATTGGCACTAATGGTGTTCCAGCTGCCTTCAGAGGATGGCGTACTGCCTTCGTTGACCTGCGACGCCGTGAAGTCCATTTCTGTTGATAAGTCGTCAGCTGAAGTGATAGAAGGCAAAACTTCGGCGATGGAAGGAACGATGCTCGTCGAAACGCGCTTGTCGACAGACGCGGAATTTCCAATATGTAGGCCAGACGCAGATACGGTGGGGAGAGCAGCAGGCGTGGTTTATTGCAACGCCAACGCTGCATTACGAATCTCGGGCTCCGTTGTTTGCGTGGCTATCAAGCTGGGAGTAGCAAAGACGCCACCAGCGTTGCACGTTGCTGGACCGTGCGCGCTGTTAAGGAACGCTGCCTGTTGCTGTATTGTTGTCGGCGCAGGGCTGGTGACTTTGCGAGATGTTGACAGCGGAGGCACGGCTGTATCAGCGTACGACCGGAGGAGGCTGGGTTTACACAGGGCGTCAGTTGTCGTTGGTGTCGAGTGCTGGGCGGGACGCTGCATCGCAGAGGTGCAGCGTCCCGCGAAGGTGCAGACCCCAGGCTGGCCTGGAGGGCCAGCCTGGGGTCTGACCGGGGCCTTGATTGTGTCGGTGTGTCCCGGAAGTCTTCTAGAAGGAATAGTGATCATGTCCAGACACGGGTGGGGCCCAAAAACGGGCCAAGAACACGTGAACGCGGATTACTGTATGCGGCCAGCCAAACAAAGCGGCGCCACCTGGTGGTCTCCCGCGGGGGGTTATGCTGCATCTATGCATATTGATATTCTAGGGGGCGACGCGCGTGTGTGCCTGACGAGGAAGACGAAGAGTTGTCTCCGCTCAATCGGTGGTGAAATGGTCACGTCATTACCGGTAGTTTTAAATACACCTAATCCCCAGCCTCCTTGATATGGCGTCTCTTCTTTCCGTAACAATATCGTCAAATCCCACTGTATGTGGGATCTGCCAATTTTTTGTATATGATAAATATATGATGAAAAGGTGGGAGATGGCGGTACTTCGACGGTGCAGTTGATGGATGGACGCTTGGTTGGACAGATGCTCGGATGGACGGATGGATGGATGCATGGACGGGCGCATAGATGGGCGGATGGGTAGACGCGCAGAGGGACGCACGGATGGACGCTTCACTCCACTCATCATCATTCAGTCCATGGCTATGCTGTAATTTTTTTATTCATCAAACTCGCTAGCAGATGCTGCCTGCGTTGGCTTTGCGAAGCATAGAGGGGAAGAGTAAAAAAGTGTCAAGAGGAGGTATGCGCATGCACATAGGGGGTGTATACGCTGTGGCGCGAGATGCCTGGACGAGAGGGAGAGTGGGGGTGCACATCGGAGAAGAGAGAGTAGACTAGCACACGCTGCCTGCGGTGGCGTTGCGTGGCGAAAAATGGGTGGAGCGCAGGAGAGGATGAGGTGAGGGCGCATATGCGTACCGGCTTTGTATTCACACTTCGATTCGAGGGTAGCACATGAGGAGAGTAGCGTGAGCCAAACAGTTTCTTTAAAAAATTATGGACCATCTCCCTGAAGGAGGAGGAGGAGGAACGATCAAGCGGAAGGACAGGGAGGTTAGCCAAACCTTAGACCGGCTGGCTACTCTGTGCTGGGGAAAAGGGTGATGGGAATAAAAGATGATAAAAAAGTTGCGAATAAAGAGCGAGAGAAAAAGGGAACGCTAATAAGATGCGAAGCAGCAGTGGTGCGCTTAGCATTGAAGCGGTAGAAACGGGCGTTAACCCGGACGCTGAGGAACGGCCTGAAGCGAAGCTTGGTGTAGCGTTTACACGAGTAAACATTAGTTTGAAAGGCAAAGTCATTGAAGACAGGACAGGTTGAAGACGCTTGCACTTGGCTTCCTTAACTCGCGTCTCGATCCCGTTACCCGCGCGCTGTCCGTTTTCTCGAACGCAGTTAGTGTTTTAGATGCGGAGCATCTAATACTCGAGGCTTGTAGTGCGGCGCCGTCCGCAAGCTTCCTGCTCCTTCTTCCACCATCTGTGCATCCCTTCCTCCTCTACACACCGCGCGCGCTTCACTCCTCCACCGTCTGTGCACCCTTCCTCCTCTACACACCGCGTGCGCTTCTCCTCTTCACGAACATTCGCTAGCTGTATAATGTAGCGCGCATGCGCCGTCACGCTTCGAGAACATCGGCAGCTGACGCGCGCGCATGCGCCGTCGCGTTTCGAGAACATCGGCGGCTGACGCGCGCGCATGCGCCGTTGCGCTTCTCCCCCTTCTCGAACATTTGACAGCTGACAGTGCATGCGCCGTCGCGCTGTATATATACTCAAGGTCGGCGCTCGCTCGCTCAGTTGCCGCTCGTCGGTTGGTTTGTACGGCGCGTCGGCGTCCAAGGTCACGGTGAAATGAATTCCAACGAATCCACAAACACAATGATCGACGTCCCTTCGACCAGCGCCGCCCTTTCGCATACGTGTGTACGTGTTCACTCATTTAACACCCCTCCTACAACCACGTTAACCAATTTAGCCATCGACCCAAGTAAGTCGCAATTTAACACCCCATTTCACAACCACGTTAACCAATTTAGCCATCGACCCAAGTAAGTCGCACTTTAACACCCCGTTAACCAATCATATGCTCCGCATCTTCCTCAGCGTTCCCCCGAGGGAAGCTGCGGGCAATTTTTTTTTCTCTCGAACCTCGTCAATTTCGCTGGTCTTCAACTGTCTACACTTGTGGTTCGGCTTCCCTGGCTCCTGTCTCGCTGATGTTAGCGTAGCCAATCACGAACGTGATCGGCTTCGCTAACCATCGCAACGCCGTTGACAGCTGGGAAAAGTACGCGCACACTAGCGGGAAGCAAGCCACGATGGCATCCTGCGTGTCGGTGGGATCCCGCGGCAAGCAACGGCGCGCTGTCCACATTGTTGGCGTAGCGAAATATTTGAGGTGGGCGCAGCGCGTGCACCCGCTGGCTCGCGGCTTCTACTCGTTGACGGATGGAGAGAGATGGCGCGGGTGAGATGATGCAACGTTATTCGACGTTGGATGATGCCAACGTGAGGAGTGAGCTCGAGCATTGCCAGAAGTGGCGAGGGTGAAGTGAGAGTGAGCTGAAACGCGGCGAACGTGCGACAGGCAAGATGAGAGACGTCACCACGCACTACTTGAAGGGCGTGACTGCTCCCACACCTGCGGCAAGCGTAGCGGACCCTATGGAGGGACAGCATTACACAGGCTAGTCAAAGCGCTGCTTCGCATTTATTATGTGCTTGGGGTAACTCTTGCGCTAGTGTCTATGGGAGCTGCAGTGCACGGAGCTTCATCGAGCATAGGAATGATGGGTAGTACACGGATTTGTCTAATCTTCGAACTTTTGTCTTCGTACTTTTGTCTCCGTGTGTTTTTGTGTGTCTTGAAGCTCCTTTCTCACGAAACAAAAATCAACAGATGTTCAACCGTTGCGCTTCACCATAGGGTTCCCTAAAAGTAACTAGAGGGGACTCTGGCACTGCGATCGTTCAGTGACAATGGGAAGGATGGGTAGTACAAATATTTGCCTAGTCTTTGTACTTTCAGAAGTTGAATCGTACTTGCGGCTTTGTTTATTGCTGTGTTCCGGTTTTGTTTTGAAAGAAAGATTCGCTCTTTTGAACTTCGTGACCCGATTTGGAAAGGTAAGTCTAAAAAAATAAGATGGTGAAGCGTAACTGCTGAACGTTTTCTTTCGTGAGGAAACGGCTCCAAGCCACACAAACACACACGGAGCGAGAAGCTGGCCAGAAGTACGAATATTAGACAATTGTGTGTACTACCCATCATTCCCATGCTCGCTGAAGCGCCATGTGTTGCAGCTCCCATAGACACTAGTGCCAGAGTTCCCTCTAGTGTAGCCCCGCCCGCGGTGGTCTAGTGACTAAGGTACTCGGCTGCTGACCCGCAGGTCGCGGGTTCGAATCCCGACGGTGGCGGCTGCATTTCCGATGAAGGCGGAAATGTTGTAGGCCCGTGTGCTCAGATTTGGGTGCACGTTAAAGAACCCCAGGTGGTCGAAATTTCCGGAGCCCTCCACTACGGCGTCTCTCATAATCATATGGTGGTTTTGGGACGTTAAACTCCACATATCAATCCCTCTAGTGTATATTAGAAAACTCTATGCGCTTCAGCAGCTTATTCTTTTAGGCTATATCATTTCATATCTGATGACGACGTTAAAAAGAATTCGTGTTTTTGTTTGAAACAAAACCGAAACACAATAATAAACGAGACCACCAGAGCGATTAACCGCCATGATAGTACGAAGACTAGGCAAATACGCGTACTACCAATCAGTCCCATGTTCGCTGAACGATCAAAGCGCCATAGTGCCCTCCTGTTAGTTTGAGGAAACTCTTTGGTGCATGCACAACGAGAGCAGAAGCGAGAACGCACCAGAAGCGTAAGCACGTGGTTGGAGAGAAGTGAATAGAGTAACGCGCAACTGTTGGAGATAGGGAAGGGAGTTGTGAACGCATAGTGTGACTGCGGATCCCAAAGCCGGAACATAGACCTAAGCAAGAAATTCTCTGCATCTAAATAATGCACCCGAAACATCATACCGGTCGAAGAAATACTAGGGCGCAAGACTTCCAGATGATATTGGGACATTTCGAGGAAGCGGTATTCGTGGGCGCGGCCAGATACGTGTTTTTGGTCCCTAACATTTCGGCTCATAACAAAGTAAATAAGCTATGTAGCCAAATATATAAGAAACAAGCACAAAACGCCAAGGTTCGAAAACGAGAAGGGTGCGACGTGAATCACATACAGTCGAATGCAAAGTGTATAACAGGTGCTGTTTATTTGGTACCATCATCATGTGGTCACATCTACGTGGCCAAACGGGAAGATGTGTCAGCACCAGGTTGCAAGAACATAGGAGATCGTTAGACACAAGAATAGTTCACACTTACCCAAACATTGCTGCTCATGCGATTGCAAACCATTTTTGTGATATTATAGTTTTATCAAAACGCCCAGATTGGACCAGCAGAAAGCTGATAGAGGCTTTTCACATTAAGATAAGTGAAAAGAAATGCGTAAGCGAACCCTCCATCACGTTACCAGAAAAAGAATTTTCACATTCAATTTTCACTTTAAGGGTCTGATCTTAGACATGTGTGTTATAGACTATTTAGGGTTTTGTTTTGCTGTTTAACCTGCCAGGTCATGTGAAAGAAATGATATATACGTACCTACCTCTCTTTTGAATAAACTTAAGTTGAGAGTGGCGCTTCGATGTGAGCCTTTCCTTGTTCTATTGTCTGTAACTGTGGGCGTGCCATTATTCAGATAAAAAATTGGCAGCATATCCACGGAGTGAATGATGGAGAGTGGGGCAAAGAATTCGTCCGTCCATTCGTTCTTGCTTCCGTCTGTCCATGCGTTTATCAGTGTGACCGTCCATGCGTCCATCAGTCCGTCCGTGCGTGCGTCTGTTCGTGCGTCCGCCCCTGCGTTCGTCCATGCAGCCGTCCCTGCGTCCGTTCATGCGTTCATCCATGCATCTGTCTATGTGTCCGTTCGTCCATCTATTCAACACTCCAAGTACCACGATTTCGCATGTTTTAATCATATATTCCCCATATAGAAGCACCGCCATCCAGTGGACATTCCAAGGACTAAACGAGAGGTGGCACACGCACACTTTCTTACGGCTTGCGCTTCGTATCTACTTCCCATTTTTAACCACCTCGAGTTCATTCATGGTATATACAAGTTCATTGTATTCAGGGCACTGCGGCTCAACGCTCGCTAAACCTTTCTAAAGCTAAGAAGGTTACACCCAGCGAGTATAACGTAGCAACCTTTTCTTGTCAAATAGTGCTCAATGTGCATGCCAATGGCTGCTAATGGTGATCGCAGCCTGCGTGTTAACTAAAAGCCGAATGCTCCTGTCTCTCATTCCCCATTAGCAGCCATTGACATGTACATTGAGCACTATTTTTTATTGTTCAACAACGCACAGAAGAAGTCTCTCACTGGCACCACCTTGGAGGTCAAAATGTTATACTTGTTACATACTACGGGGGATGAACGGGTGCCGCTATAAGGAGCTTCGCCTCTAAAAGATGTCATCTCTCTGCTTTCACCATCTCCCATAGGAACCGCTGCGGGCGCGCGCGCTTATCTCGCCCCTAGCCACCGGAGCATGTGATGCGAGAGAGTGAAAGAGAGGGTAGGTGCAGTGCTTCACTGCTGATTCTTTCGCTGTTCGCTCTCTCTCCTCCCTGCGTCCCCCCCCCTGTCGTCCACTCGCACCTCACTCTCGACCGTTCGTGGCATAGGCGCCTTTAAAGAACATCCTGAAATGTGAGCCCGGGATGCCGATGTGAAGCGCCAGTGCCGGGCGGAGAACGTTGGCGCCCCACTCTTCCGTTCGCTCGCTCTTAACTGTCAACCATTTGCTGACTGGGCGAACCTCAAGGCGATGGCAGAAGTCGGTGAAGGCGAATATCTATTGGCAACGGTACCCTCTCTCTGCGCAACAAATGCATTTGTATTTCGTCACGATTCCCTTCGGTGAGGTGGAGGCAATTTGGGGGGCGAAGCTTCCTATGCCGTGAGTCGTGCGTCCGCGATATATGTATGTATGTATGTATGTATGTATGTATGTATGTATGTATGTATGTATGTATGTATGTATGTATGTAGAAGTAGTAGTAGCAGCAGCAGCAGCAGCCGTAGTTGTAGGTAGCCACATGCCCGGCCGGACTAGAAGAGCAGCATGCGCGCACCTTTTTCAATTGAGGAGGAAAACCACACATATTTATCATAAATAAAAAGATAGTTGTTTCTTATGAAATAACTTACAAAAGCGAGTACTAACGGCTTACTCTCCAACAAAATTTGCCTTCAATGTCATGCCTACTAAAAAAAATAGTACCAGGAGGATGCACTTTGAGCACTATCTGAGCAGAAAGGGTTGCCACGTTAAACTCGCTGGGCGAAACCTCTTTGGTTTTAGCAAGGTTCGACGAGGATGGACCCACAGTGCCATGAATATAGTGAACCAGTGTATAGCCATGAACTAAAGGCGGTGTAAAGTGGGAAGTAGACACGAAGCGCAGGCCATAAGAACGTGTACGAATGCCGCCTCTCGTTTAGTACTTGGAATGGCCACTGGATGGCGGTACTTTTATATGCTGAATAAATGATGAAAAGATGCGAGAGGGCGGTATGTGGAGTGTTCACTAGATTGACGGACGGACAGACAGACAGATAAACGGACGGACGCATGGATGGACACACGTACGGACGAACGCATGGATGAACGCAGGGACGGAAGCATGGACAGATGGACGAACGGAAGCGAGAACGAACGACCAGACGGACGCTTCGCCCCACTCATCATCTTGCACTCCGTGGATATGCTACGTTTTTCCCTCGATGTTTCTGGTGTGCTAACATTCTTGTGTCTGTGTTGATTGATTAATTTATATGTGGGGTTTAACGTCCCAAAACCAACATATGAATCTGAGAGACGCCGTAGTTGAAGGCTCCGCAAATTTTGACCACCGGAGGTTCTTTAACGTGCACCCAAATATGAGCTCACGGGCCTACAACATTTCCGTCTCCGTCGGAAATGCAGCCGCCAAAGCCGGGATTTGAACTCGTGACCTGCGGGTCAGCAGCCAAGTACCTTAGCCACTAGACCACCGAGGCGGGGCTTGTGCCTGTGTTGTCCACCACGGTAGTTTAGAATGAATAATTACCAAATCGCTCAGCTATCTGTATACTGTTGCGATCAGCGAGCAACCTTTTGCCGCAGGCGTCGTGCCTGAAGAAAGGCAGCCGCCTAACTTTGTGGCTCTAAGGAAAAGCGTGAAGACGCCCGGCCGTTTAAATGCACTATGAGGTGCTTGGCGACAGTTACTCAACGGATCCCTGCTTTCGCTTGGGCCTGTGCGGGAAGGCGAATTGTGGCGCCTTTGTGCCCAGGAAAAGACACAACACCAAGTTTCCACCTAATACGGCCATTGGAGCACACGCTGTGCGTTTCTGGCTGATGAGCCACCGACGCTCAAATCAGCGCCAGTTGTCCAGGCAGAGACGCACGGACAACTGGCGCTGATTGCACGCCATCGGAGGCGCCTGACCTATGACTTCATGGGTGGTCATACCCGAGCGGCGAGATTACGGACTTATCACACCCCGATAGCTAGAAGCATCATTCGCCGGAACCATACATGTGTTTGGGTTGTGTATGTGTGTGTGTGTTGGGGGTGTGCTGGCATAATCACCCTCGGAAGTGCTGGGGGACATTTTATTTGACAGTGCAGTCTCGACCCATTTTCTGGTCTAGAGATATGGGGAGAACCTACATCTTATATTGAGTCACCCAGCTCAATCGACAGAGCTCTCTACTTGTACGGAATGCAAATAACTCTGTTAACTTCTCCTTCCTGCTGCCTCGGCATCTTCACCCCGGGTCTCCGATGGCGGCAATGTCTGGTGGCAACAATATCCTAATCTATATTTGCTTATAGAGTACAATTACCACGACTCGTGTAATTTACATGAAGCCTGTAAAAGTTGTTTTACTGAAACTACATGCAGATTTTGTTGCAGTATTTCGTAGAACACTTGAGTGTCATGCAGGGCACTGCGAGAAAGCCCTCAAAAGCGACAATCTCCATAAACAGCTGAGGGGCTGTCGAAAGAGCCCATGAACGGGTGGAGGACCGTGGTCTTCCAGCCGCAACATGGGCGTGGCCCACAACTATGGCTCTGTAGTTGCTCATTACCCAAATATTATTTGTTGAATGAATGACTGCAGAGTTCCTCGGATTGTTTCTGGTTAAAACCATGGTGTTATGGGCACGCTTCAAAGGCTAGGTCAAGCAGAGATACGGACGCGTATCATTGATTTCATTTATTGATGCCACGAAAACACAGCGAATGTGCAATTTCGCCTGCTTGGGAAATAGCCGCAGTGTACTTCATTTTTTTAACCCTAAGCCCAAATCGGCGCAAGGAAACTGTTTAAGAAATGTGATTTTAAATATTTGCCTTCTACTGCAAATAAGAGGTAGAAAAGGGAGGCCTGCACAAAGCAAACGATTTTAACAAAAGGGACAAAGAGGAAGAGAGAGAAAATCTTCGTTTGAAAGATAGAAAATATAGCTTGAGCATACAAATTCTTAATGAACTACATGATTGCGGTACTACAATGAGTGCAACGGCAACAAATTAGAATTTTTATGTGAAGGAAGGCTACCATCTGACTCTTCTTATAGCAAGAGCTATATTAGGCGTATTCTTGCCCTTTCGCTGTGGCCAGTGGCCACACCGCCAACTGCGTTGTCGCCTAGCAACCACCGCCACTGGCAGCGCCACTCGCCAGGCCATCTGGCGTGATGTCGGAGAAGGAGTTGGGTCGTATGTATAGAAGGGGCGGATCAGTCAATTCATCGACAGGTATCGAAAGTGAGTCGGAGAGACTAAGGAAGCTACGCTTCATCGTAGGAACAAAACCAAAAAGAAGGAGTGAGGCGAGGAGACGGAGGAAGAACGATCCGCACGCAACGAGAAACATAAACGTGCCGAGAACCAAGCTATGAGAGTAAGACTAACCACACCCCTCGCTGCGCACACCCAGCCATAAAAGAGTTAGGTCACTGCCATTTTTGGTAGTCCTATATAGAGTAATTGAACGAAAGACTCAAAATGCACACATAACACAAAAGTAAAATAACACGTGACATGTTCGCTCACGCACCTATGTGCGGCGTGATTGCAGTGCTTCCCCGCCTTCTGCATCCAAACGAGCGTAGTGTTCGGCCTGCTCCACTGCCCCTTAAGCGAACAGGGTAAGCTTTATACACACGTCATGCATTTTACCATGTCCGGGTTCAGACGAGGCCGCTCGTCAATTGACAATGTAGTTGACTTGGTGACATATGTAGAACACCAGAAGGCCTGCAAACGGTTATCTGCTGCTCTGTTTCTTGACGTTAAAGGGGCATACGACAATGTCACCCACGAAGACATTCTCAGCGCACTAGAAGGAGTGGGACTCGGTGGCAGGATATATACGTGGGTTCAGAGCTACCTACAGAATAGATCATTTCACGTGCAGACAGAGAATGGCCCGACACCCGAGTATTACTGCAGCCGAGGAGTCCCGCAAGGCGGAGTGCTAAGCCTGACGCTGTTCAACCTAACACTCGTTGAACTAGTTGGCAAGTAACCAAGCAGTGTACGACTTTCCATTTATGCTGATGACATCTGTGTGTGGACATCAGGTGTGACTCAACTTCTACTTCGCGCTCGACTTCGGAAGGCAGCATCAGTGACATCGCACCACCTACGCGAACAAGGGCTCGAAATCACAAGTGGAAAGTGTGCAGTCGTGGCTTTCACAAGAAAACCAATGTCCGCTTACGTCATATCAATTAACGGGCAGTTGGTGTCATGCAGCCGGAGTCACAGGCTCTTATGAGTCGTAATCGACCGAAACCTGTCTTGGACACCCCACGTAAACTACGTGAAAAAGCGGCTGACGGCCATTTGTCATTTATTCAGGTTTCTTGCTGGGAAAAGTTGGGGAATGTCGGTCGAGTCTATGTTACAGCTGTACAAGGTATTATTTATTGGATTTCTGCGGTATAGCCTACCTGTTATATCTAACACGTGCAAAACGAACCTGCGCACAATCCAAAATATTCATACCCAGGCGTTTAGGATATGCCTTGGTTTACCCCGCTGCGCATCGACAGTTGAAACAATTGCCATTGCACAGGACTACTTGATCATGACGCACGTCACCATTGAACGATGCGTACCTACCTCAGGCAACATGCTAGGAATCCTTACCACCACATGTCCACCCTCGCTACTGAGAGGTCCCGCACGAAATTTAGTGCAATTGTCTGTGCACATCCTGCGTCGTTTACGTCAGGTTTTACGCCTGATGAGAAACTGGTGTATCCTCCGTGGTGCCTGACACTTCCACAAGCACGCATTTCAATTCCAGGAATACAGAAAAAATCAAATTTGCCTTCATCAGCCCTAAAACATTTGAGCTTAAATCTTCTGCACGAAATGTACAACAACCACGTGCACATATACACTGATGGCTCAACCACAGCGTCTGGTTCTGGCGGTGCGGTAGTGATTCCAGCTAGAGGAATCACTGTGTGAATCAAGCTGTCACACGCCACTACGCCTACGGCGGCAGAACTTGAGGCTTTGCGTGGCGCCCTGGAGTACATCGAATCTCAGAGACCGAGTAAATGGGCTGTGTTTTGAGACTCGAAACTGGCCCTACAGAGCATGCAGTCAGTCCTTCGACGAGGTTGCCATGAACATTTAACTTACGAAGTTGTCAAGCTTCTTCACCACGTCACAGAAACAGGCCACATGGTCAAGTTTCAGTGGCTTCCTGGCCGTTGTGGGATCAGTGGCAATGATTCTGCAGACAACGCCGCTCGCACATCGCACCGAGAAGAGCACATCCTTCCGATTCCTTTGTCAAGGACTCACGCTGCAAAGCAACTTCGTCACCTGGCAAGTAGTCTGTGTCTGCATGAGTGGAACACCCCAAGCATAAGACATACGAGACTCTACCAAATAAACCCTCGACTGGAACTTCAACCTCTATCCGGACTTCGTCGACGTGAAGCTTCGCTTCTTTGTCGCCTTTTGTTGGGGGTTGCCTTCACAAAAGCATATGAAACCCTCATTGGATTGACCGACAATGCGGAATGCGACGTCTGCTGCGCCAAAGAAGACATGGACCATGTGATATGCCATTGCCCTCGATTTGCCTCCGAAAGACAGAAGCTTTCGGACGCATTGCGACATATGGACGATCGGCCACTCTCTATGCAGATGCTGCTGGAACACCGTCCTCACCTTTCGTCGGCTCAGAAAGTAGTCAAAGCTGTCTTGTGCTTTTTCAGGACTAGAGGCCTACGTGACAACCTTTAACTTTTGTGTAGTGCCACCGCTGGATACGCGCCAGCCGATAGACGGACAATTCCTTTTTTTCTCTCTCTTTCTCTTCTCTTTCCCCTCTCTCTCATCTTTATGCCCCCTTCCCATTCCCCCAGCGTAGGGTAGCAAACCGGGCATGTGCCTGGTTAACCTCCCTGCCTTCTCTCATGTTGTTCACCCCGCCCCCTCATGCATTTTAGCCGTGTCAAATGCATTTCAACTAAAAGAAAACAGTAACTTATACATATGGCTAAGATGTTTGAATTGCATAGAATCTATTGCTATGTAATAATGGGGGCATGGGAGGTGGCCGCACAAGTTTTGAAAAGTGCCATTTCCGAAGAAAAAAAAATTATACCAAGACAAACAAGCAACTCATTTTGGTGCAGAAAAGGCTGCAGGGCCGCGACGGTGGTAACAGCTGGGTGACGTCACGACTTTCGCTAGCATTGGCCCAAGTGATTACCGCTGTGTCTGCTGATCACTGTCATGAACCAATGGTATCACAGCATATCGCTTCCATGCCAAATGTTAGAAAGAACCGCAATGACACGTATGCGCCAAAAAAAGAAAAAAAAATGTCGCGTCGTATTTCTTTTTGTATTTTTTGGAAGTCCGTCATAGACGGAAAAACACTAATACTGAATGACTACAAAATTAAACATTATCTGATATGGCATTTTGCGGACTATCTACAACTTTCTCACTGAAAACTTCCGCCCAGCTTCTTTGCTTCAAAGGTTTGTTGAATAATTTTGCCCAAATAAACAATCAATCTAAGCATAAAAACCGTCACCTAATGTACGCATAAGTCAGCCACATCCAATTGTTTCCGTCGTCCAACCGAGGCATAGTTCTATCCTTCGGCTAGAGTTAGTCGGGTACCCTACACATGTGTATTGTACAGGCGTTAGCAAACTTAACTCCAACACTCAGCGTGAGCTGGACTGGTTTGACTTGTGTCAATCACGAAGCGCTGAGATAACACCTTGGCGTACTCGGATAGTATGTCGGCAGGCATGGACGTCAGACTCTGCCCAGGTGGTGTCGAAAAAACGCTACCACCAGCGCCCCCATCGACGCTCTGGCCACAAATGGGTAGTGCAAGAGAGTCGTCCGCAAGCGAACGTGCATAGGCCCTCCTGTTTCGTCGGTCTTGAGGCCTGATTGATTGATTGAAACAATTTTTTTGCTGAAGCATTACTTCATTTCAACTTCATAATTACATTATTGTGACACAGCTACAATACTTTTAAATCACTAGACGATTTCAACTACACAAAACACCGTAATGGTGTTTGAGAAATATAGGCGATTTCACTTCGTTTCTATCACATAAATAAAAAACACACATCGATTCGGCTGATTCTAATGACATTCGTTCACCTTCTCTAATACAGGCAGTATGATTAGTACCTTGATTGTGAACATTCATATTTTTTGTCCGATTTCTTATGCAACAACTCAGATGTAAACTGTATGTCTTGCAGGCTTTATGTGTGTGTGTTGAAATCGTTTAGTATGTTTACGTTTGTCGTAAATGTAGCACGAGCATTTGTGTTACACTGTGAACTTCGAATTTGGGTTACTCTTGTCGATAGCATCAAAATATTTCGTTTTATATTTCACTGAAGCACACTCTATGACGCATTTTCACAGAGCACCAAGTGTACCATCAACAGTTTTTCATTAAATCGCTTTGTTTTGATGTATTTATTAATGCAGAAAGCATACAGCTTAGCTTTTTGAACTCGGAGCTTTTTTTGCGTAGCGCAAGCACTTTTGTTCTGTATCTCCGCATTTGCCCATCTATCTAGCTATTTATACCCGAGTGTTTTTGTGATCACCCTTTTAACTTGGCGTGAACCAAAATTTGTATGAATACGTAAGAGAGTTTGACAAACATCACGTGCTGGTCAGGACATGAATAATGTCAAAATCCCGCCGCGTTAGTCGTCAAACACTTGCAGCCAGGCTGTGGCACATACCCATGGGCTGGTATGTGCCACTGGTGACAGACACTTGGTATCTACGAGGAACGATGAGAACATACAAGGGCAATTTTAATGTGTGAGCGTTAAGAAAAATCTCAAATCAATAGCGTTGACCCGACGAATGCAAATAATAAATGCCAGGGTCCAAAGAGGAATGAAACCCAAGCATTTTGCGTGGCAATGAAGCATTCCACCACAGAGCCACGCCAGTTCAAGGAACCACTTTTGAAATGGACCCGAATGTTCGTGAAACGTCAACTGCGGTTGCAGTGCTGGCGATATAATTTTAAGAACATTTCAGATGTGCGCCTATAATACAGCCGTCTCGTCGGGTCATCGTCCATCATAGTTAGATGCCATGCGCTGAAGTTAAGTTATGTAGCAGTGTTCAAAGCTACCTTCCTCGCAAGCATCACCACTTCATATCAGCTTATCACTTCTGCTGTTGCTGATACTCTTGTTCCTATTGGCATCGTTGCACAAGTGCAAAGAACTGGTAATTTAATCTGCAATTTTCAACAGCTTTTCATGCGTGCAGTATGTTTATGCACATATTCAGCAATATTTCATGACGTGTCGCACAATGACAAATTACAACGTCGTCACTTTCCGTCCGCATGTGTCGCCCCACGTCAATTCTCAAAGGACGTGGGATCTGCTGAATTTTTTCTCTTCAACAATCAAATACACGGTTTTCCAGCAAAAAATAGTATGCGACAACGTGAAATTATCAAAATCTCCTGAAAAAGAAAAGAAATACAGGGCTGCTGGCTTGTTGCCTAATAATTACAAGATAATAATAATAATAATAATAATAATAAAATAATTTTTATATTATTATTATTATTATTATTATATTATTATTATTATTATTATTATTATTATTATTATTATTATTATTATTATTATTATTATTATTATTATTATTTAATTACCCGTACGTAGAAGAAAAACAACATGCACATTTTTGTTTATTTATGTTTTAATAAAGGTTGATTGACTCAATTTATTATACAATACTACAGAAGCATTTTGATTTGTACATTTGAGTGAGCTTCAAAACCTCATCCTAAAATTCTTTCTGTGTTACGGTATTACTTAGGTTACTTTAAAATTCCGTAAGATTTTTAAGACCACTCAATTGTCGGCCGATACACCATGGGGGCTGGAAGACAAAAGAGAACCTGAACAAGAACAAAACAAAAAGAATATGTGACTAACGTGTTGGAAGATGACAATCTGATTAAATATGTTCAAAATGACACAAGTTTCCGTATATGCAGCTGTTGCATGAGGTTCTCGACCAAATATTCTTAAAATTGAGCAACAGGTAAGCCTATTTGCCAACGTAATTATGAACAGTAAACTTCCCCCAGTGTTGGGTAGCAAACCAGGTACAACCTGGTTAACCTCCCTGTCTATTGTTTGCCTCTTCCTCTTTTCCAAGTAACTGTAGGGTTCAAGCAACAGCCCAGAACAAATATGGCCGGGCCCGTTCTCGTGATGTAATCGAATGAATACTTCCATGAGATGTTTAACCATAGTTGGAGTCCTAGATTGGAGTGCTTTTCTTTCGTTTGAGCGGCTACCCTGCTCGTCCGGTGCTTCATCGCTAATGCTATGTCTAGCGCTACGACTTATATTGAGTAAGAGACACTGCTAGCGCACTCTCTGGCTATAAGGGCGTAGCTGTTTTCAGCGAAGTATACGATCTCCGCCCTTCACTCTGCCTCGTTGGCTTTGCCGCTCTGCTACGATGAGACCTAAGCGGCAGCCTCTACAGGGAAAAGCCAGTCACTCCACATGGGGACGCTTGGTACGAACTTCTAGTGTGGAAAAGAACGCATCATCTGAACAACAAGGTTTAACATAAGCAAGGCACTTCTCAGAGAACCTGCCGGTTTCGTTTGATCAAAAAGCACATGCACCGAAGGATTTTTTTTTCGTCAAATGTGTACATTGTGGAGTTGCGATTATATTAAACATGGTTCAAATACAACAACGTATTTGTCTTAACTTCACTTAGTAATAAAAACGCTTGAGTTAAGCTGTCCTATTAGAGTGGATTTCAATATCTATTCTTCTTTGCGTGGTTTAATAAACCTCTGTAGAGGTTGGCTACTCACGTTACAGCTCACGCTTTAGCTACACTAAAATAGTTACATATCCAATGAAGAGGTAAATTGCTAATAATTGGACATGGAGTATTGTTTTGAAGGCATCCTACTATCTACGTATACAAAAAAGCGCTTCGTTAAATAAGGAGTCAATAAAGAAGCTACAGTTGCTAGTTAGTAAGCTCTTAGCGATGAACACAGCTCGTGCTGCTGGTGATGCTGCAAATTGCCACTTCACTATAATCATGTAAAAAGAGTGCAAGAACACGACACAAAAAATATACACAAGGACGGGTGCTGGGTGTATTGATTGCTTGTGCTTGTGCTTCCTGTTCTTGCACCATTTAAACCACTAAACCACACCAGCTTGCTTATCTGTCATTGTTCCTTCAC
The DNA here is from genome assembly GCA_013436015.1 of Rhipicephalus annulatus. Classification (NCBI taxonomy): domain Eukaryota; kingdom Metazoa; phylum Arthropoda; class Arachnida; order Ixodida; family Ixodidae; genus Rhipicephalus; species Rhipicephalus annulatus. The sequence goes on along the minus strand of WOVY01003617.1, from coordinate 45,549 downwards.
TAGAATAACCAAATTCACAGATAACACACTCTTGGCTCTAGATTAATTTTTGTAAGTCTTCAATCAATCAATCAATCAATCAATCAATCAATTAGTCTATCAAGAAAGAAGCGTTTACTTTATGTCGGTCAGCATGAATAGAGATGATGGGTGAAAAATTATTGTTTCAAGGGCAGCTATTTCTATTGACAGTCACATAACGGATTTCGGTACAGTAACGCCATTCTGGTAAAAAAGAAAACTACCGTCTTCAGGCAAAAGTGGTTACGCTTTTGGCCACCACCCTTAGAACCACCGGCAAATTAAGTTTACCGACCTTGCTATGCCTTAAATAAAGTTGTTTTTCTCTCTCTCTCTTTCTTCTTCTGGTAAAAAAAACAGAAATGAATTGTTTTACCTATATATATATATATATATATATATATATATATATATATATATATATATATATATATATATATATATATATATTCTTCGCGAGCATACATGCTGGCAAATGTGAAGACATACAAGCTAATGTATTTACACTTCGCATCGCACACAAAGCCATCTACAAGCACTACCACCCAGTGTTGTTCGTCCTTGTTCGATATTTATAGCTCTAAATAGACAAATGCGCTCAAAGAGAGCGTTCACGACTGCTTTCAGCCCCTCCGTCTGACGCAACAAGTGTATCGCGTGTTGAGGGCCCTTCCTGAAAAGTCGTTGGCGCCAGCGGCCACAGATGGCGCCGGCAGAGCGCGAGTCGTTCGGGAGTGCCTCGCAGCCGCCGTACTCAATGCTGGCCGAACCACCACCTGAAGCGGGCACTTTTCGGCGCTTCTCCTCTCCCTCGCTTCTGCAAGCTATCACCGCCCAGCGTGGTGACCGAGCATCCCGGTGAGCGACACATCTTTTAACGCTTCCCTTCGCCCAGAGAGAACTCGCAGGAGGATTGAATGACTGAAAGCCTTTGCGTTAATGCGTTTGATGAACTAACCACGTCTCCATTCAGTGAGCAAACGTGAGTTTGCCAGTGGTTCCAGTTTTCTTCAGTTTCGTAACAAGAATAGTATGTTGAGGAATGCAGGTTAAGGCCACGTTCAAGTGTTAAACGGAAGACCGATAACACGCGTGACAATACCTGTCGATAAACTTTTTGTGGCTTATCGAAATGCACTTGCAAATAAGATGCATGAGTCCGTATCTTACGTATGCGTTGGAGCACAAGAAGAAAATCCGCTTGAATGAATTAGCAGTTTCTGCGTTTCGGGGTGAGTGAAACATGTGCGATTACTAATCGTTGATGCCATCGAAGTGTTGTCACGTCAATAGGTATCACTAATGGTCCTTTTGAATAACTTCTTGCTTGTGAATTTAGTTGACAAGGGTCACTTTTTCTGTTGCTACGCTCACTTCAATTAGACAGCTCAATCTTGAGACATCTGCTTGTGTCAGCATATATTGACCGTATCAGGGATACGTTACACCTTAATGGGCAAAAGAACGATACTCATTGGCAAGAAGCAATTAGGTCGTCCTGGTTTGAAATAAGTTCTATAAACTTGGCGGCCTATGCTTAGTTGTCCGCACCAGTAACTATGAAATGTTAGAGTGGCTCCATGTGTTACCTCACCACTGACATCTAGATATAAGGCAACTCTTGCAGCACTGGTCACATTGCTAGAACTGCGGACATCGAACGGCGCTCGGGACTTATAGCCACACGGTTATACTACACCCATTAAAGGAGGTACCCATAGCAACGACCAGCCACGTTGACACAAGTGGACAGCTGTTGATAACGCCACGTTAGTCACAGCAAAACAAAGGGGAAAAACTGAGTTATCGCTCTCGAGAAGGCACAGCGTGTTACGTATGTCACTCGGCTATGAGGCAATACCAAGCCCTAATACATGTTTCTGGAAAACCACGCGATAAAGGCAGAGAGTCTAAAAAGCGCGCACATATGCCGAGACTCTCCGGGGGAGAAGATTCTTTAGATCAATCAGCGTGCGGTACGAATAGGTTTTGGGGGAGAATGTTACGATGCTCGTGACGGCAAAGTAAACACAGCCGCTTGTTTCACTTTCGCATGTTTCTTCGGCGGAAGGAATTGTGCTGGCACGAAGCCAGGCACTTTGCGAAAAGGAGTTGATGTGCTCGTTCTAGACGGTGGCAACTTGTGCTTTCCTTGTGAAAAAATAAATAAAACGCGAAGTATTTGTTCTTCCTTATTTTACGAATAGGACTATAACTGACATCAATTATAGCAGCAACTGACAGCGACCATAACAGCATTGTTTAGGTGCCGATTTCACCATACTTCCTGCGACATAAATGCGCTATATGTACATGTGGTTAATATTTTTCTCTTCACCGTGTGCTTTGTACAGAGGGCGCCAATCTTCATCAAATAAGGATTGACACTTTCTGTTGAGGACTTCCTCAATTTCATATCAAAAATGAATAGAAATCGCAAATTGTTTCAAAACATCCCAATCAGTGGTTTTGAACTCGCACACGTCCATAATCCCCTTAAGAAGAATTTTACTCCGTGGGCCTGAAATAGCTCGACGCGCTTTCGTATTTAATTGCAAGCAACAAACACTTAAGACATGAGATGCGATTACGCTTCGCATTAACTTAATTTTGTGCATAAATACCAAGAGCACCCCCCCTCCCCAGCTAACCAAAATATCATGCGCCCCTATACATTGTAAACACTTCACCAGCGATTGTGCCTGGTGTGTTTCTATGAAGGTTGACCAAAGAGAACACTACCTTTTCTTCGTGAAAAAGAGAAGCGTTCATCACGCATTCTCACCAAAAGCGAAACGTTTAGTTCACACAATATTTTCTTCATATTATTTGAATAATTAAGGTATTTTAGTATTGATGACCAGTTTCGTCAGCAAACTAAAAACTCCTATTATACATTAATGTTTCAATAAGCCTTTCAGTTGTTTGATTGTCGTGTCACACATGGTTTAGTTTTCTTGTCACTGTGCGGATGCATTAAAGCAATCGATTGGTTTGTGAGGCCGTAAATGAATAAATATATTTAGGCTGTCATTTTATGTGGTTCATGGATATACGCATTCTTGTATAAATGTTTCGGATCGTGTAGAAAAAGCCGGTATCCTTAATGTTCACGGGGTCTGAATTCCGCATTAAAGCATGCTTGTCTGATTGCTAAAATAGTCGTGTTTTACTTCGCTCCAATCTCTGCTTGTGAGGTTGCAATAGAAGACAAAAGCATGGGCCATGTAGCTCATTTCATTAGCAAGTAGTGAATGTAAAGGCTAAAGTCAGCAATAAACATAGGGTAACCTGTAACCATTGGGTAAAAACTACTATTAGGTTTCTGTTTTTTAAAGAAAAACTGAAAGAAATCAAAGTAATGGTGCGTGAGCCTGGTTTATAGTGCGTTATTATTTTCGTATACCTTATATAATTAATAGTGCGCTGAGATATTAGTGCGTAGGGGGGGGAGAGCATGGCTTGTCATTGAATAAGTAATTTTCAAAGTGAAGACGTTTTATTACACTATGATGGCGTCAAACATGCGAATCACGTTTTGAAATTAACAATTTGAATCAAAGTCATCTGATAAAGATCAATGAATGCGTGTTGAACTGTTCATGTGCTTTTTTCACGTATCATCACCATCATCACAATCATCATAAGCCTGACTACGTCCACTGCAGAACAAAGACCTTTTTCATGTTCCGCCAGTGAGTTCGGTGCTGTGCTTGCTGCTCCTACTTTACACCCGCAAAATTCCTAATCTCATCTGCCCACCTAATCTTCTGTCTCCCCTTAACCCGCTTGCCTTCTCTAGAAATCCAGTTAGTTACCCTTAATTACCAGTGGTTATCCTGTTTACGTGCTACATGCCCGGCATATGTTCATTTCCTCTTCTTGATTTTAACTATTATACCCTTAACCCTGGTTTGTTCCCTGATCCACTCTGCTCTCTTCTTGTCTCTTAAGGTTACACCTACCGTTTTACTTTCCATTGTTCACTGCGTCGTCCCAATTTAAGCTGAACCCTCTTTATAAGTCTCCAGGTTTATGCTCCGTAGCTAAGTGCCGGCAAGATGCAGCTGTTATATACCTTCCTTTTTGTGGGATAGCGGCAATCTACCTGTCATGATTTGAGAGTCCTTGCCAAATGTGCTCCACCCAATTCTACTTCTTCTAGTTACTTCAGTCTCGTGGTTCGGCTCCACGGTTATTACCTGTCCTAAGTAGACAGTTCTTTATAACTTCAAGTGCACAATTACCTACCTCGAAGCACTGTTCTCTTCTGAGGTTTTTGTACATTACTTTCGTTATGTGCAGAATTATTTTAAGACCCACTTTCCTGCTCTACTTGTCTAACTCCGTAAGCATGAGTTGCAATCCATCCCCTGAGCTACTCAACAATGCAATGTCATCAGCGAAACGCAGGTTATTAAGGTAGTCTCTATTAACTAGCTGTTCCCATTCTAGGCCTCTGAGAACCTCCTGTATGCACGCGGAAAATAGCATTAAGGAGATTGTGTCCCCCTGCCTTACACCCTTCTTCATTGGTATTCTGTTGCTTTCTTTATGCAGCACTATGGTAGCAGTTCATCCCCTGTCGATTTCTTTCATATATGTTTATATATGCTTCGTCGATGCCTTGATTCCGCAGTGTCTGCATGACTGCTGATATTTCTACTGAGTGAAACGCCTCCTCGTATTCTTTGAAAACTATGTATAGTGGTTGATTATATTCTGAGCATTTTTCTATTACCTGATTGATGGCACGAATGTGGTCGATTGTTGAGTAGCCTGTTCGAAATCCTGCTTGTTCCTTTGGCTGATTGATTTGTAATGTTTTCCTAACTTTGTTCGCAATTACCTTTGTAAATAGCTTGTATACTACGGAGAGCAAGCTGATCGGCCAGTAATTCTTCAAGTCCTTGTCATCTCATTTCTTATGTATTAGGGAGATGTTAGGGTTCTAAGATTCTGGTACTCTTCCCGTCAGGAGACACCTCGTAAACAGGGTCGCTAATTTTTCTGACACGGTCTGTCTTCCATCTTTCAGCAGATCTGATGTTACCTGATGCTCACCAGCAGCTTTGCCTCTTGGAATGCTCCCCAAGGCTTTTCTGACGTCTTTTATGATTACTGGGGGGGGTGTCATCTGGGTTACTGCTAGTTCTTATAGTATTAAAGTCGTGGTTGTGCTGACTACTATACAGATCTCTGTAAAACTGCTCTGCTAATTTTACTATCCTATCTATATTGGTAGTTACTTTGCCTGCCTTGCCCTTTAGCGCATACATCTGCTTTTTGTCTATGCCACGTTTCCTTTTCACTGTTTTGACGCTTTCTCCAGTCTTCAAAGCGTGTTCGATTCTCTCCATATTATACCTTACATCGAATACTTACGCTTATTAATGATTTCGAAAGCTCTACCAACTCTATTTTGTCTGTTGTAGTTTAGGCTTTCATGCTTTGACGCTTCTTAATGAGATTCTTCGTTTTCTGGGACAGCTTGCCAGTGTGTGACACAGTCTGTACCTCCAACTACTGTACCTCCTACCTCCACTGCACGCTTCGTAATGATACTCGTCAGATTATCATATATTGCGTCAACGCTAAGGCTGTTTTCCTGCGTAAGAGCCGAGTACCTGTTCTGAAGTGAGAGACTAAATTCCTGTACGTTCCCTCTAGGGGCTAGCTCATTGATTGGCTTCTTGCGTATCAGTTTCTGGCAGTCCTTTTTCAAGTCTAGGCGAATTCGGGACCATACCATTCTATGGTCACTGCATCGAACCTTTCCTCGCACTTCCACATCCTGCACGATGCCTGGGTGTGCACTCATTATAAATTCTACCTTTGTTCTTATTTTCGCCATTAGGGCTCCTCTATGACCACCTTTGGGTCACTCGCTTTTGGTAAAACGTATTCAAAATCCGTAAATTATTGCGTGCTGCGAATTCTACTAGTACCTCTTCTCTGGATATTCTAGTACCAATGCCATAATCTCCTACTGCCTGGTCTGCAGCCTGTTTCTTCCCTACTTTTGCATTGAAGTCTCCCATCAGTACAGTATACCTTGTTTTTACCTCACTCATTGCCGATTCCACGTCTATTTTACCTTAGAAATCAATTTTGAAAGTAAGTATACTTCGCATTTTCAAGTTCTACTGTTCCAAGGCGATACTAATATTTTACATTTTTCTTTTCGTGTAACCTATTTTCATCATGTGTAAAGCGTTGGTCGTTTAGTAATCGTAATGATTAGATGTCAGACCTCATCAGACCTCACACATGTATTTAGGCTACAGATTCCAAAGACTCACGTGAAATTTTCTGGATATTTATTTGAGCTGCAACTCACACTTTGAACGCGCATTGTATAGTTCATAATTTTCTCAAAAGCTTAATAACCCCACATCTGCCTTCGGTTACGCACACGTGTGAATTTCTTGTAGAACTTTTATCAGTGTATATAAAGAAACGTGAAAAATCGAGTTTTATTTTATTATGAATACTCATGAAACCTTTCCTTGTAAAATATGAATATGCGAAGACAGCATCATTCTATGAGCACTATCGCACTGCATTTAGAGTACATGCAGTCCTCATAACAATCATGGTAATACTTTTTTTAACTTCCTTCAAGGTCTTTGCAGTAGTTTCTACCAATTACTCCTGTTTATTCGTGTCAATGATTAAAGAACTCTGCACTTGTGATCTACTGCTGATCCGTTAATTCACTTCGAGAAATTGCGAAATTGTACACCGACCAGAGTCAAAGCACAATATTAAATGGCGTGTTGTCTGCTCGCCCCGCCACGGTGGTCTAGTGGCTAAGGTGCTCAGCTGCTGACCCGTAGGTCGCGGGTTCGATTCCCGGCTGCGGCGGCTGCATTTCCGATGGAGGCGGAAATGTTGTAGGCCCGTGTACTCAGATTTGGGTGCACGTTAAAGAACCCCAGGTGGTCAAAATTTCCGGAGCCCTCCACTACGGCGTCTCTCATAATCAAATGGTGGTTTTGGGACGTTAAACCCCACAAATCAATCAATTGTCTGCTCGTAAGGGAGGCTTGTTCACAATACAAAAAAAATTAAAGAACAGCAAATCGTGCTTAAGCACGTGATGCAAGCACCGCTTTTACATTATGCGAGGTGTCACATTATTTACATTCAGCAAGTGAGTCATGGCCTGAATGTGCCGAGATTTGAAATGCAAGTGTATCGTAAGCCCCTTTTACAGGACTAAAGCACGTGCACTTGCCCAATGAACCCTGTGGCTCGTGACTTACGCAGTACAACAGCGTAATATTTTCAGTCCTTTCACCAGCATTGACACAGGCTTAGTGAATTGTCCGCAAATACTAGTATTATGTATATATAGATGTATCGCATAAAACCAACTACTTCGAGGCGTGATTTCAAGCTAATTGCCTATCGCGTTAGTCATTTGAGAGCGCTGAGACCATGTTGAAATGGGCGACTCCTACCACTTTACTTTACGCACTGCGTCTACTATGTAATAATATCGAGAGTTTTACTTCCCGAAACAACAAAAAGATTATTAGAAACGCTGTGGTGCAGTTCTCCAGAACTTTCGACACTCTGGTGTTGCAACGCTCGCTGACGTCACACAGCACACGGGCCACTACCATTCTGCCTCCATCTGAAATGCGACCCCCTCGGCAGAAATCGAACCCATGACCTTCTTGGTCAGCAGCCGAGTACCGTACCAGCTGCTCCTGAGCAGCGGACCGCTTCATCGGTAAGCACCGCAAAGAACTTCCGAGGGACGTGTTGAATGTGATGCTACGAACCCGTGAGAACTGCCTATGACAGAGCATGCGCAGACAACAGGACCTTGTTTTATTGCACGCAGCAACCATTTTCACCCAAATAGCCAGATAGTTTCCCGTTGCGTAAAGGATAAGAGATGTCTGCCCACTGATTGTTCTAGCTGTCACTCGGATTGAATTTACTTGCGTAAAGCGACTACTTATTCTCCTGCAGCGCAAGGTTATCGACCACTTTCACACACACAGCAAATGCTCATGCGAACAATGAACCAGTGAGAATACGTCAAAGCTTCGCCGTAGAGCAGCGTCGAATAAGTCGTGGAAGTACAGGAATCCGTCCCACAGGGGCAACGCTCAGCGCTTTGCATTCCTCTTTCGTACCACCATTCCACTCCAAGCGAAACCCTCTCCACTCGCACGCGCACATCAACTCCGACCGGTGGCTTGAATGTCGGGTGTGATCCAGCAAAACATATTTTGACTTTCTTTTTGTTAACGCATCAGAAGAGAAGGACAAAAAAATTGCCCGCAGCTTCCCTCGGGGGAACACTGAGGAGGATGCGGAGCATATAATTGATTAACGGGGTGTTAAAGTGCGACTTACTTGGGTCGATGGCTAAATTGGTTAACGTGCTTGTCGGAGGGGGTGTTAAATGAGTGAACACGTACACACGTATGCGAAAGGGCGGCGCTGGTCGAAGGGACGTCGATCATTGTGTTTGTGGATTCGTTGGAATTCATTTCACCGCGACCTTTGACGTCGACGCGCCGTACAAACCAACCGACGAGCGGCAACTGAGCGAGCGAGCGCCGACTTTAAGTATATATACAGTGCGACGGCGCATGCACTGTCAGCTGTTGAATGTTCTCGAAGCGCGACGGCGCATGCGCGTCCACTGGAGAATCAGGAGAATTGTAGAATGTTCTCGAAGGGGAGAAGCTCGCGCGGCACAGATGGTCGGTGACGGTGCATGCGCGCGTCAGCTGTCGAATGTTCGAGAAGGGGGAGAAGTGCAACGGCGCATGCGCGCGCGTCAGCTGCCGATGTTCTCGAAGCGCGACGGCGCATGCGCGCGCGTCAGCTGCCGATGTTCTCGAAGCGTGACGGCGCATGCGCGCTACATTATACAGCTAGCGAATGTTCTTGAAGAGGAGAAGCGCACGCGGTGTGTAGAGGAGGAAGGGTGCACAGATGGTGGAGGAGTGAAGCGCGCGCGGTGTGTAGAGGAGGAAGGGATGCACAGATGGTGGAAGAAGGAGGAGGAAGCTTGCGGACGGCGCCGCACTACAAGCCTCGAGTATTAGATGCTCCGCATCTAAAAGAGACAGGCGAGTGCTAACTCTACAATATATATATAAGTACCCAACAACCAACATGGAGCATGTCCGTCGAAAGTAATTTCACACGCGAACATCAAAGATAGGGCCAAACAGAATGAAAAAAAAATGAATTCGTTATTTTTAGAGCCGCCGAAAGTAGCCTCATGCATTTTTCACACACATGTTCGTATGAAAGGCTTCCGTAACTTCACAAGTCAGGTTGTCATTATCGGCGAACAAAAGTTTTTTTTTTCTCTTTCACAAAATGAGCGTGTGAGTTGGCGGCTACTACGGAAACATTCGCGATGCAGATTTATTAGTATCTGTAGTTTTACGCCCGATAACCAAGATATGATTGCTGGCTATGAGATACACCATTAATGAAAGACAAGCTAATTATGACCACAAGGTGCTTTTCAACCTGACATTCTACAGTACAGGAGCCTCTGCCATTTCGCCTTCATCGAAATACGACCACCGCGGCTGGTATCGAACCTGCGACATTTCGGTCAGCAACCTTGCCCACTTCCTGCAAAACTGTGTATCAATGTTCTTCGTAAAACAGAGCGCACATAAAAACGCGGGACAGCAAGTGATCAAGACAAGCGCTCACTATCAACCGAAGTTTCGTTGCATAATCAGAGCATATATAGGCAGCCTTTGAAGCCACAATATAAAGAACAAAAGAAAGGAAAAGAAACAAGCAAAAAAAACTTTAAATAACGAGTCCAAAAAAGACACGTGTCTGTGCCAATAATTCATATTCTTTAAGAGATAACAGGATGGACTGGATACCAACACACCTTTTACCTGCCCTCGCTATCTCTGCCGCCTGTGTGTGCCGATGCATGGCCGACGCTCCGCGCTAGCCGAAGGCATTAACAGGTGGCTAACAAAAAACAAAAACGCATGCGCTCGATCCGCCATCTCCGATACGTTACCCCGCGCGAACAGAACCTACTCACTATCTAAGCTGTCTGTATGCCACAAAGGAAAAAGTTATGCGACAAATTGGGTATAATATATTGATGGCATATTTCTTCGCTTCACATGCTTATAATCATCTAAACACGAGGCGCCTCGCAAAAACTGAAGCTCAAGAACTCTGTATTTGCTCCTTTCGTTTATTCGTATATCTGTCCTCTTCATACAGCAATATCTATCTATCTATCTATCTATCTATCTATCTATCTATCTATCTATCTATCTATATTGGAATCCGCACACAACAAAAACTGTTCCTACCGATGTGCAATATTATTAAGCATTGTATCATCACTTTTTTTACAACATTATTACGTTTAAAATTAAACACACGCTCAAAAAGCCCTTTTTCGAATCAGGAATATTGCCCTCTGAAGAGCGAAAAAAAGAAAGAAAAAAAACTGGCCCCGTATCTGCATGTTACTATGCAAATGTCGTTGAAAGACGATAGTCCTGCGTGTGGAGAGGGTGAAAAAAACATTTATTTTATGTTCTGCGCAAGAACATTGCTTAATAGTATTCTGGAGGCGCTGCGTTAGAGTGCCTCGAGCGTGCAGCAGAGGCAAACGAGCGCATCAAGTCACGTCACACGTGAGAAATGAGCGCCATCTGGCTGTTGTTTTTGGAAAACGAGGCGCGCGGCCCTCAGATGGGCGTACACGCCCGTCTCTGGTGATAAGGTGTAGAACGCAAGGCGACGGCTAGGTGCCACCACCATCTCTCCTTAGCAAGGCGTTGAAAACACTCGCATTTTTGTGCAAGCGTTGCATGGTTAGCGCAGCGTGATAAATGCTACGGTCCTTAGAATGACTTATGTATGTTTTTTCCAGTGAAATATGCACTTGCAGGACATATACGTGTTGTTATGGTGCCTCAGATATGCGCAATAATTGCTTTTTCATTGACAATCGCACAAGTATGAACGCTCAATCTTGAGCAACATTGGTGGGCGCTGCGGATGGGGTCGGCCGTTTATAGTATCGGCTGGTGCTGTTTAGAGTACCCGATTCACGTTAAAGGTGTACAAAAAGACAAATGTACTGACAGACAGATCAAAATTTTTGCGTCGAGGGTTCCCAAGAAAGACGATCGTCTTTAATAAATGCAGCATCTTTAACCTAAGGCACTATCAGAGTGATTGTCGGCGCGCTAAATAATCTGTGCACTAAACGTTTTCCGTGTAAACTAGCATGCCGATGGTGAGGCAAGATTGAATTTCCTGGTAATCTTTTGTACTTATACGACATGATACGCCAAATTTCACGTAGAACTCATGAACATTCCAGAATTTGTCAGTTTTCAGATTGCAGATGTGAACGATGAATTCCAGGCCCGCGTTCCCTGAACCAACCTCGTCTGTATTGACACATGGTCATCACGTGGACTAAGGGAGAAGTCAGCATTCTCAAGGTGACGCACTTAATTTGGCCGACCATGTGACCGCGTGAAGGAGACTGAAATTACTTCAATTGATGAATTCGTATACTCATATCGCGTCACAGAGAGTCGGTCATCGATAAAGTGTTCATCTCTCGATCGCGCCGTTTTTTATACATTCTGCAGTGAACCTTTGAGAACGGCCTTATCACTGGTGGTCGCACCAGCTCTCGAATACACTCGACAGTTCGCGCCCTGAGCGCAATACCAAAGGCTGCCTAAACAAAACCGAATTCAAAGGTGCCACAGTAGTTTCTGTGGCGCCTTCACTATCCTTCCTTTAAGCCTTTTTTCTTCCTCGCCACTTCATGAGAAAACACGTGGAATATTAGCACTTAATTTCTAACCAGCCGGCACTTCGCGCTTTTCGGCTACCTGCGTTTGCGTAGTCGCAAATGTATAAATCGAGGGAAATACGTTTATTGTGCTTAATAGTCGTGCGAGACAAGCCAGGCCGAATGCGTGACGGCAGCGCGAAACAGAGTGAACGATAATTTACAACAGAAATCTCCATTATATTGGCCAGTCAGAGCCTATTTCATCTTGACGTCACGTGAAGATACATCTGGAGTCACTAATCGTACCGCGAAGACGGGAAATGCCGGGAGAGATTAACACACTTGTTCATAGTAACTTTAGAGCTCGTTCACAGGCCCTTTAACAAAGTTATCTACTGCAACGGAGAAATTTCTCGAGTACTGAAGTGCGTTAAGCGCCGAACATTGCTGACAGTCTGTGTGGTATAAACCGAGCACATTAGAAAACACATGGGGCAATATACCACAAGGTCAATCACACGACACTGTTTACGTTTCTAAACTACTTACACTGCTTCATTCTTTCTGACACAGCGGTCGTCTATATCGTTTTGTATATTTTTGTAAAGTTTGCTAAAAGCTTTGGAGAACTTTACAAAAATTGCATACATCTCTTTCCGGAATTTATCACTTGTGCGAAATTATGCACTGTAGTTGCCAACTGAGTGCAGGTAGAAAATTCTGTCTTGATTTCGTGTTGTGAACATGACGAAATTTTGTGCTTATCTAAAAATTCAGAAAAAGGCTCTTGTATTATAGGCTGAAGAGGTTCACAGGAAGTTAAATTTAATGAGATTAGGTGATAGTTTCTTAGATATTTGTGATTTCTACTCTTTTGTAAGGGCGTCATTTTCGCAGATCCTGCAGAGAATTAGAAAAGATTTTGACATACTGTAAAACCCACTGCGCATAACGTTCCAGAAACTCATTCGGTAATCTATCAAGACCTGAAGACTTTTTAACATCTAGGTTCAAAAGAAATTTCGAAAATTCCTCTTCACTTATCACAATATATGTTAGAGGTGGGTTTGCCACATCAAGTGTTTCTAGAACTTAGCCATCCTTCGTAAAAAGAGAGGTAAAATAATTGCCTAAAGCATCAGAAATAACTCGAGAATCACTAGCTTCTACACCGTCTATTTCAAAAACATCACTGTTCACAGTATTAAGAGAAATTCAACTCAAAAACTTCTCCGGAGACGAAGACATGAAAAGCGGCGATTCTTGGTATATTAACGTTCCTTGTCAGACAATTCTTTGCTTTCATTCAGGAATCAAGTTCAGAAATTTTCTGTTTGAGAACACTTACGTCTTTAGAACCGTCTTTGATTTCTTAGTTGTTCACGCCATCTTTGCAACTGCAACGTTTCCGAAGAAATGCAGAGATTCTTTTCTCTCTTTTCTTGCCATTAGCGGAACAAAACATTTGATGAACTCATTTCTGAGGTTCTTTATGCACTTTCACAAATAATGAACGTAAGCGGGGCTACCCATAAGAAAATAAACTTCAAATGATAGATCATTCAATACTGGCGTGTCACATGCACGTGAAAAATTTGGCAATGAAACCCCTTGCAGTTCTCCTTTAAAACAACAACAGAGAGCGTAAGTATCAACGCCTGATGATGTGAAATCTCAGAGAGCACAGAGCAGCAAGCTTAAACAGAGGTGCAGCCACTGATAAAAAAAGATCTAGAATTGAAATAATGTTTGGCTGTATTCGAGCGTATTCATCAACGATTTGTACCAAGTCAACAGGAAACGTTATATTCATATTTTTTCCGCTATTTTTTAGTTAGATCGTTGCACAGGAAAACATGGCCAGAAATATATTGAATACAGCAAAAACAGAGAAGTACACGGAAAGCACAAAGAAGCGTGTTTGATTTACGATGGGGTTTGCTTTAGGCAACACTTAATGAGATAGATAACAATGCTGCAGCAGTTTCACTAACGTAGCTATATGATTTCATTTCACTGTTGCATGCGAATATTTGTATTTCACAATGAAAATTAAAGGGAGTTTTGACCTCAATACCACCAACTACGTCTATCTACTGGAATGCTCAGTTTGCAAATTTAAAAATATAGATCAGACTGAAAAGCCATTAGATTACGTTTCAATAACCACAAGTCACAAGTCACACGTGAGAACATATTCTAACCTCCCCTTTCAGAGCACGTCACTTTACCGGGCATTCGCTTGACCAATTAACGGCAACAATATTGGAACCTGCTTTTCAATCACACCGCGTAACAAGAGTGAGCAAATCTTTCCTTAACTATAAATTCAGGGTCGTATCATGCGTTAATAATGAAAGCGCTAGGAAGCTGATACTCCTCACCATGTATAAGATGAGCTATTTTTCCATACACCGGGTAAATAAACGCATTTTCGCTCTTTCTCTCATTGTTTTAGACATGTTCCCACCGGATTAAGTGGCGCGCCTTCTTGAGTTAGTTTTTAGATTTTACCACTTTCATGGTTCCTTACTTTATATTTCACCTATTATTTTCTTGCTCTCTACACTTGTGATTGTTAGCACACTTCATTTGCTAAAAGCGTTCACTATACATTTTCACCGTTAAAACTGCAATTCCTGGCGAACTTCGGTGACTAAGTGCGCTATCTATCTATCTATCTATCTATCTATCTATCTATCTATCTATCTATCTATCTATCTATCTATCTATCTAATCTATCTAGCCGCCTACGACATTTAGTTCTCCTGGCCATCTCGATAATTCTATTGATACCAAACTTTTATGGCATAACATAATTGTATGACGAGCCTAATTGACTACTCTTAAGATGGAAATCATGATATGTATTTCATGAATGTTATGATTTATATTTCATGGTTTTGCTACTCTTCCAATGGTTTTGTTCACATGACATATTGCAAAACTGGTGTCGTATGAAATGACTGCCTTGCGAAGATAAGTCGCAGATCCTAACGTGGAACTTATGACATGAATGTCATGTAGGTCTTGACTACACTTCAAGCTCATGATGAGCTCACGGCCGTTTCGATAGCTTCACATATACCAAATTTGGTATTACGTGACGTGAATGGACGACGAAGGTATATGACTAGTGCTAACATGATAATCATGAGACGCGTGTCATGTAAGAACACGACTACATGCCATGCTCATGATGTGCTCGCGGCTATTTCACTTGCTTCATTTGTACCAAATTTGGTATTACGTGACGCGAACGTCCGACGAAGGTAAATGTGACGAAGGTAAGACGAAGGTAAACATGATAATCATCACATGCGTGTCATATAAAACATGACTACATGCTACGCTCATGGCGCGCCAGTGGCCGTTTCGCTAGCTCCACATTTATAAAATTTCGTATCACCAGACGTAAATGGATGACGAAGGTAAATGGCACATCCAAACAATATAATCATGATATGCGTGCCATATAAAACGTGATTACATGCTATGCTCATAGCGTGCTCGCGACCCTTTCGCTCGCTCGACATATACCAAATTTTGTATCACGTGATAACAAAGTTCTTTGTCTGTCTGTCTGTGTCACGTGAGGCGAATAGACGAATAATGTAAATGAAACGTCCTAACATGATGATCTTCATATGCATCTCATGTAAAGCATGACTACATGTATGTTCATAATGTGCTCACGGCTATTTCGCTAGCTCCGCATATACTAAATTTGATCTTAAGTGATGTGAATAGACGGCAAAGGCAAATGACGTGTGTGAACATGACGTGTCTGACGTGTCTGTTTCGCGCAGAGCATACAGCTCTGAGCCTCAGAGTTAGGACACCATGATACTTATTCCATCAACCAAAGGGCTATGTATTCTGTAAAACGAATAATTATCTTGTAGCAACCATAGTGACTAAATAAAAGTAACAGCTTCATTAGTGGCTTTTACTCAGCGGGGCCTCGGACCTAAAGATAGCGTCACACTGTTTGTTTGCGCTATATAACCGAAGCGCCGCCATGACAGGCTGAGACATCGTACTGTGAAAACTGTGCAACATATTGTCTCCATTGCTCGCGAGGCTGCCCGTGTTTATTTATGTGTGACCGCTCCAGCTGCCCAGAGTGTACGCCGCCAGAAGGAACTGTCACCTCGAGGAAACACAGTAATAGGAGAGCAACGAGGACACATCGCAGTCCGTTACCCGCCGCAGTTGTCTAGGCGCTATGCGTGTTAACGCATTTATTGTCTTTATTGTCATTGAAGCGTGGTGCCATACGCCCGGCGTCACGCTTGAATGCCAAGCAAAACTGAGCCGACCCAAAACAATATTCTTAATTTGTTAAACTCGAAGGCTGAGTTGGCCAAGGTTCGATACTTACTTGGCTCATTCCGGAATTTCTGTCGCCCACCCTAGAAAGTGACCCTTTTCGTGCTCTAGCGAATGGCTAGGTGGTAAATGTGACATAGCCCGGTCATAAAGTAGGAACTTTAGGTTGCAAGGTAATTTGACCAAAGCTTCACGACTTGATAAGGCGGTATCACGCGCCACTGATGTCGACACTGTATTTAGGTTGCTATGGTGGACATGCTTTGACACGCTGTTTTCTGACACGGCATCGCCTCGCTCATAGAAGTTCCTAAAATTAACTATAGGGGACTCTGTCGCTGCGATCGTTCAGCGACCACGGGAATGATGGGTAGTACATACATTTGCCTAGTCTTCATACTTGCGGGCGGTGAATCGTACTTGCGGCTTCCTTTATTGCTGTGTTTCGGTTTTTTTTTTAAAGAAGGACTCAACCCTTTTGAACTTCGTGACCCGATTCGGAAAGCTAAGCCTAAAAAAATAGAGTGATGAAGCGCAACCGCTGAACATTTGTTAATTCTTGTTTCGTGAAAAAACAGCTTCAAGCCACACGGAGCCAAAATCAGACCAGAAATACGAATATTAGACAAATGTGTGTACTACCCTTCATTCCTATGCTCGCTGAAGCACCGTGCGTTGCAGCTCACGTAGACACTTACACCAGAGTTCTTTGTAGTGTATATTAGAAAACTCTATGGCCTCGCTGACTGCTCTTGTCTTCTTCGTTTCCCTTGGTGCGCTCAACGTTGCATTGGCACTGAATGCACGTCAGGAAAGTTGTGTGCTTTTTTAGCTTTTCTGTGCTTCGCTTTTATCGAAATATGACTTGCATGGCCTGCGATGAAACCCCAACTATTCAGCTGAGTAGAGTGAAGGAAAAACTGATGTACCACAAAAGTGCATTCTGAGTTCCAATAAAGTGGTCTGCGCTCAGCGCATAGAAAAAGACGAAGAGGAAGAACCAAGTGGAGAAGAGAAAAAAAGTAGGAGTAAAATGGCAGATGGCACCAGTCTACTCGAGGTTACGTCTTTCTGTTATGTTAGTTCTAAGCTAGAACATTACATTTGGGCGCAGCCATCAGCCAATTAGGAACAAAAATGTGGGTAACCTTTTCATTGGCGAGGCTTCATTGAAGTTCCTTGTTTTAACGTAGTACCAAGTGCACGGTGAGCCAGCGGTGGATCTTTCTCGCGAAGCTAACTCGACCGGGCTCATCGACGCGCTACTGCAAGAAGCTTCAATGAGCCGTACAAGCCGTATACTGCAAGCAGGATTGGTGAAAGTGTATCTGCAGCTCCAGACACTGAGCGAACTCACTCTGGACCTCCTTCGCTGTGGTACGTTCAAGCAAGAAACACTTTTCAGTAAAGTGAGCATCAATTTTACTACTATTGAGCAGTGATAAAGGTGAATGAAGCAACGCAGGGAAATAACGAGAACAACTGGTCAACTCACTCAGCCAAAACAAACTATCTAGACAAACTGTAGAAGCAGGTCTACCTGAAGGAGACTCGCAAAACGCGGTGCACTAGATGTGGTTTTTCGAGTGTGAATGCAAAATAAACACACCAGAAGGGGACGACACAAAAATTGGAAACCTGCCTTGTTATTTGGATGCCATCCCGACAAAATTGTATGTTGTACAACTTTTGTATAGGGCATCAAAGTGTTGGAAACGGTGGAAGAGTAATTTTTGGTGACTTTGAAAGAGAACGCCGTGGAAAGATGGGTTGTCGCACTACGCTTCAAATACGCTTTCTATGCGTTACTCGAATACTTCCTTGAGAAGCGTCACCTCTTACATTTCGCAGAATTGACTTTACCATCATGTGCAGTTGTAGCTTTGGCGACACAAGGCTTTTCTATCGACATTCGCAGCCATATACAGCTCGATGATCTAAAAACATTAGATGACCTTGTGTAGTGTGTACGAACCACAATTCAAATATATCACAAGGTCAACAGCTTGTTGCACAAACACATGGTGGTTACAAGTATGATGAAAATGCAGTGTATGAGTATGAGAACCAATTATTCTGAAGTGACCATCAATCACACAATATTGTCACATGCGTCCCGCGAAAAAGACGAAGGCGACAGCGCATACGCGCATCTGCACGCTTTTATGCAGAACGCAACAACGAGAAAGATGAGGAACTCTCTCTCGCGCGGTTAACAAAAAGACCGACCCGCTGCTGTTTTCTCAGTGCCTTCGAGTACGACCTCTCTCTTGACGTCGCGACACTGGTGGAGGTTCTGGGGCCTGCAACCTGATGCAAGAAAGCGTTGTTCGGGACCGTACACCCAGTCCGGAGCCTCAACGTCTTGTTGCTACTCCAGTACACCGATTCAGCCGACGCCTATTAGGCCTAAGCCCAGAACTCTTGACGGCATCTCCTGTTACCAACATGGCGGCCCCTTCAGCGTCTGCGAATCTTCCCCCGGCCCAGACGACTCACCCTTACCAGGTAACTTTTGAGACGCCTCGTGTTCCTGAAGTCTTCCGTGGAGAACCGTATGAAGATGTCGAGGACTGGCTCGACCAGTTTGAGCGGACCGCTGTGGTGAATCGTTGGAGCGTGCAAGAAAAACTTGGCCGTGCCTACTTCGCAATGGAAAATAGCGCTCGCACATGGTACGAGAACAGGGAGCCTACTTTCCAAACCTGGGACAATTTCCGCCAAAAGCTTCTCGACACGTTCCTGAGTGCGGACCGGCGGGATCTCGCACAGCAGATGATCGAAGCCCGCATGCAAAAGCCGAACGAAAGCGTGGCCATGTTCGCTGAGGATATGGCCCGCCTATTTCGCCGCGCTGACTCTGACATGCCCGAGGCAAGGAAAGTTCGTCATCTGATGCGGGGAGTTAAGGAACCGCTTTTCGCCGGCCTTGTACGAAATCCGCCAACAACAGTGGATGAATTCATCAAAGAGGCGACTGTCATTGAGCGGGCGCTCCGGCAACGATGCCGCCACTTTGACCGCCTGCCCGACCAAACGCCTGTTGGTGCCGCCGCTCAAAACGCCGCCGTTTCTGAAAACTCTTTACGGCAAATGATCCGACAAATCCTGCGGGAAGAGCTGCGGGCCCTCGGTCTTCTGTCTACCGATCCCCCAGTTGCTTCTGTTGCAGAAATCGTGCGCCAGGAACTACGGCAAGCCTTTCCCTCACCGGCGCCACCACCCGAACCACGTCCACTGACCTATGCTGATGCCGTCCGCCGTCATCCGCCGGCCCCAGAAGAACCACCCTTTCAGCCACGGCCCGTTACCTTGCCGTGGTGGCAGCGTGAACCTGTCCGGCGACCACCAGTACGTCGGACCGACTTGTGGCGCACCGCCGACCGTCGACCCCTTTGTTTCCACTGCGGCGAACCAGGCCACATCTCGCGCTACTGCCGTCATCGACAAACCCGGGTTGGAAACTTTTCTCGGCCCGCTTCTTTTTATTCTGAAGACCCTCGTGACCATGCTGCTGATCGCCTACCGACCAACGAAGCGTCTTCACCAAGTCGTCGCTGGCGGTCTCCCTCACCTGCACGAGGTCAGAATTCCCCGAATCGCCAAAGATACGCGGACGCCTTCAGAAACCGCTCCCCAAGCCCGTGCCAGGGAAACTAACTGCCGCGACCTCCGGGGGCAAGGTTGCCAATCGCCGAGACGCCAAAAAGACCCCCTTGCCTCTACACAAAGACGACGTGACGACGGTGATGACGAAGACGACAACAACCACGAGTACTACTGCCAATGAATTTGTACGTGCCGACCTCAGCGTTATTATAGACGGGCACCACGTAACAGCACTGGTTGACACTGGTGCTGACTTCTCTATTATGCGACAAGAGCTCGCCGACCGCCTTAAGAAGGTTAAGACGCCGTGGAGTGGGCCGAGCATAAGGAGTGCTGGTGGGCAGCTAATGACGCCAACCGGTAAATGCACCGCTCGGCTCGTAATCGATGATTCGAACTTCGTCGCCACTTTTGTCATTTTACCGGACTGTTGTAAAGAGTTGATTTTGGGTATGGATTTTCTGCGAGAGTACGGTGCTATCATCAATATCCCAGAACGTATCGTCACCTTTTCCGCCCATCCTTACGTCGACGCCACCACTGAAGAACAACTGCAACGTTTACGTGTAGCCGATGATGTGATGCTCCTGCCGAGATCTTGCTGCCTTGTGTCGGTGTTGTGTGAACAGCCGTGCCATAATGAGGTGATAGCGGAGCGAATAGACACGCTATTGCTTACGCAAGGTGTTTCAATAGCGAGAGGCATTCTGGCACTAATTGATGGGCGGGCAGAAGTCCTCATCACCAACTTCAGCAACGAGCGTCGTCACATCCAGAAGGGCACCGCGATTGCCTACTACGACGACGTGGACCAAGCCAGAGATTGCTTCGCTTTGCAACCGGACGAGGCGACCATCCCAGCCTCGACACCTTTGTCTGTCAACATTTGCTCAACCCTGTCAGCCTCGGAAAAACAGCGCCTACTAGAGCTGATACACCAGTTCAAAAATTGTTTTTCGTGCACGTCGAAAGTCAAGCAAACACCACTGACCCGGCACCGAATCATCACTGAAGAAAATACGAGACCGATCCGTCAAAACCCATACCGTGTGGCTCCGAAAGAACGTGAGGAGATCCAAAAGCAAGTTCAGAAGATGCTCCAAGATGACGTAATACAGCCTTCCAAGAGTCCCTGGGCATCCCCCGTGGTATTGGTTAAAAAGAAAGACGGCAGCTTGCGTTTTTGTATAGATTACCGCAAGTTAAACCAAGTAACGAAGAAAGACGTCTACCCACTGCCACGTATAGATGACTCTCTTGATCGGCTGCGGCATGCACGCTATTTCTCATCGATGGACCTGCGAAGTGGCTATTGGCAAATATAGGTCGACGAGAGAGACCGTGAGAAAACTGCTTTCGTGACGCCCGACGGTCTTTATGAATTTAAAGTGCTTCCATTCGGGTTATGCTCAGCGCCAGCCACTTTTCAGCGTTTAATGGACACTGTGCTATCAGGACTTAAGTGGCAGACATGCTTGGTTTATCTAGACGACGTTGTCGTCTTCTCAGCTACATTCGAGGAACACCTAAGTCGATTATTCGCAGTTCTAGAAGCTATACGTTCGGCTGGCCTGACTTTAAAGCCAGAGAAGTGCCATTTCGGTTTCAACAAACTTTGCTTCTTAGGCCACGTGGTCAGCCACGAAGGTGTTCGACCTGACCCGGGCAAAATCGACGCTGTCGCAAAGTTTCCCGCACCGCATGACAAAAGAGCAGTGAGACGCTTCTTAGGCCTCTGCGCTTATTACCGACGATTCATCGCCAACTTTTCGTCTATTGCGGCGCCTCTGACGCGGCTCACACGAGAGGATGTCCCCTTTCTTTGGAGCGAAAAGGAACAAACAGCGTTCAACGAATTACGCCAACGCCTCCAAACACCTCCGGTTCTGGCGCACTTTGACCAGGAAGCGCCAACAGCACTTCACACCGACGCAAGCAATGTAGGCCTGGGCGCCGTACTGATACAATGGCAAGATAACTCCGAGAAAGTGATAGCCTATGCCAGCAGAGCTCTCTCTCGCACGGAAGAGAACTACTCGACTACCGAGAAAGAGTGCCTCGCCGTGGTTTGGGCGGTTCTCAAATTTCGACCGTATCTGTACGGCCGCTCATTCAAGGTCGTCAGTGATCACCACTCGCTTTGCTGGCTCACTAACTTGAAGGACCCATCCGGCCGTTTAGCACGCTGGAGCCTTCGGCTTCAGGAGTTTGATATGACCATTATTTATAAATCAGGGAAGAAGCACACCGACGCAGACTGTCTCTCGCGGTCACCCGTTGAGCCTGCCGCTATTAATGACGAGTCTATGGACGCCGCATTCTTGGGAGTCATCAACGCGGCCACTATCTCACAAGAGCAGCGCCGTGACCCTGACTTGCTTTCGCTTATCGATTTCTTAGAAGGACGACGGGAAGACGTGCCGCGAATTTTGGCGAGAGGAGTGCCATCTTTTTGTTTAAGGAACGACGTCCTATACAAGAAAAACTTTTCTCCCACCGGCAGCCCATACTTGCTCGTCGTCCCTGCATCACTGCGAAAAGAAATTCTGGAAGCCTGCCATGATGAAGTCACCTCTGGTCATCTCGGTTACACTCGAACATTGTCCCGTCTGCAAAACAGTTACTACTGGCCTAACCTACCTGCTGCTGTGAAACATCATGTCCAAACATGTGTCGACTGTCAAAGACGCAAAGCACCACCCGGCAGGCCGGCAGGCTTATTACATTCCGTTCAAATGCCAGCAAAGCCATTCGCCCAAATCGGAATGGATTTCCTGGGCCCATTCCCAACTACTACCACAGGGAACAGATGGATCATTGTCGCCACTGATTACTTGTCTCGCTACGCAGAAACTAAAGCCATGCCGAGGGCCACAGCAGCAGAAGCGGCTCATTTCTTCATAGAAAACGTCGTCCTTCGGCATGGTGCTCCAACAGTTCTCATCACGGATAGAGGAACTGCGTTCGTGGCAGAACTTTTGGAGTCGGTTCTCAGGCTCAGTGGTACAGCTCACCGGAGAACAACGGCGTACCACCCACAAACGAACGGACTAACAGAGCGGCTTAATAAGACCCTCGCAGACATGCTCTGCATGTATGTCGACACAGAACACAAGAACTGGGACGAAATCTTGCCTTATGTGACCTTCGCCTATAATACTGCCCGGCAGGAAACTACCGGAATGACGCCATTTAGTTTAATACACGGGCGCGAAGCCACTACAACGTTGGACGCTATGCTGCCGCACGAGTGTGACGACACTCACGCTGACGCCGAAGAATTTGGTCAGCGTGCCGAAGAAGCCCGACAGCTAGCCCGCGTGCGTATTTGTCACCAGCAACACAAAGATGCGAAACGGTACGACCTACGACATAAATTGGTAACCTACAAACCAGGCGACAAGGTATGGGTCTGGATCCCAATACGTCGACGCGGACTTTCAGAAAAGCTATTACGACGATACTTTGGCCCATATCGAGTCACCCGACGATTGAACGACATCAACTACGAAGTTATTCCCGACGGCGATTGCAGTTCCAGTCGCCGAAACTGCTCACCCGAAATCGTGCATGTCATCCGGATGAAACCCTACTTGTCCAGCTAACTCTCGTTTGTCCTGATCGTGCTGGTGCATATGTGCGTTTTTATAAGTAGAGTGCCTTGGCGGCGCATCGGGACGATGCCATTTTTGGAGGGAGGCAAATGTCACATGCGTCCCGCGAAAAAGACGAAGGCGACAGCGCATACGCGCATCTGCACGCTTTTATGCAGAACGCAACAACGAGAAAGATGAGGAACTCTCTCTCGCGCGGTTAACAAAAAGACCGACCCGCTGCTGTTTTCTCAGTGCCTTCGAGTACGACCTCTCTCTTGACGTCGCGACAATATAGAGAAACTGGTTTCTGCATGAAAGTAAGGAGCTTTTAAAGACTGGCCAACTCGTTTGTTCACTTTATCTTTATTTACTTCACAATACTTAAAGCCCTTTTCGAGCCTATGCAGGAGTGGTTAAACCTGCTACCATCGTTACAAGACCCAAGCAAAAAGCAGCATAAAGAGACTGTTTCTGATCTCATCAATTTTACTGTACGACCTTATTAGAGTAGACGGCACTAATGTGAAGGCCCTTGTGTACAGTGGGGCTTCTGTCTCATCATCAATAAAAATAAATACACTGGTAGGGTAATAGGCGTGCAAGGGTACGGTGACTCAACGAGCACGCGAAGCGATGACTTGATTTGATTTATTTGTGAGGTTTTACGTCACGAAACCCCGACATGATTATGAGCAACGCCGTAGTGGAGGCCTCCGGAAATTTTGACCACCTGGGGTTCTTTAACGTGCACCCAAATTTGAGCACATGGGCCTACAACATTTCCTCCTCCATCGGAAATGCAGCCGCCGCAGCCGGGATTCGATCCCGTAATCTGCGGGTCAGCAGCCGAGTACCTTAGCCACTAGACCACAGCGGCAGGGCGAGCACGCGAAGCGAATGGATACTTTTTTAGTAGTTAGTTTAAAGGACACTCTATTACCAGTGAAGTATTGGCGTTTCCTTATCCCCCTACGATATTCTTTTGTCGCGCCAAGACATTAAGAGGCTGCAAACAAGCGTCTATTGGTACGACAAGCTAAAGAGCTTGTCGTATTGGTACGACAAGCTAAAAACCTAAAAACAGAGACTCGCCTTTAGACACACGAAGCAAAGGGAATAATTATGAGCCAAGAGTACATCAGAGCAAGGTATCCGGAACTTACGTGCATCGGTAGCTACCCTCCAGCAATGAAATCGCACTTTGTTGCTATAGAGCTAGCTGAAAAAAAAAGGTAGTAAGCAGAACTCCTTATAGTATGTGGAGAGAAAAAAAAGTATGGCTTAAAAAGGAGTCACCAGAAGTGTTGGAGGCTGGGAATATCTGACTTTCTGTGTTCCCATTTGCTTCTCTTATAACAATCGTTCCAATGGAAGATGGAGCGTTCTGCTTCTGCACTGCCGACTGAGTTGATTTCTTACCTTATGCTGAGTATCGACGGCATCATTGATGAAACTGTGGATAAAACTGATTTTCAGAAGTGGACGTCTGTAAAGTGTTTTGGCAGATCGCTCTGGCTAAAAAAACTAAAAATAACACCGTCTTCATAACCTCTTTGGATTCGTTTGAGTATAAACGCCTATGTTTTGGCTGAAAAAAAATTCTCCTGGGTGGTTCCAGAAGATTATGACCAACATTCTGAAACCATATTTGCGCGTATTCTTTCACTTATGCATTGATGACATAAATATGTGCTCAAAGGCAAACCAGGAGCATTGTTGTCACCTTTCAAAAGTTCTTGGTGCTCTCAACATTTCTCAGCTCAAAGTAAATTTCAAGAAAGTGCTTGTTTTTCAGGATAAGGTTGTATTTCTCGGAAGAATATTCGACGGAAATCCCAAAAGTACTGAACAAGAATATGTCGAGGGAATTTCCAAGCTGACAAAACCGTACGATCTGCACAGTTTACGTGATGCACTGTTTACGAGGTGCGTGTTGCGCTTAACCTAAATAGACACACCTTTCCAATGAAACCACGCGTGGGCAGCTGTCTACTGTGGGCTAGTGAAACTAATATTGTCGGATTCAATCTCGCGAATATTTCACTTCTCTCTACCTTTTATACTGAATACGGAGATGCATCACATTATGCACCGGGTGCCGTACTTTATCGAACCCTCAAAGCAGGCTGATCAGGCAAAGCATTACGTTGTTGGGTACCACAGCTATACACTAAAACCATCTGAAGTCAGTGACCTCACCACAAAAATTGAAATGCTGGCTGTCTTAAAAGCCATGTAGTATTGTCGAACTTACCTTGGAGAGGTCAAACTTATGCTTTTCAGAGACGATCAAGTATTGATGCAACTGTTTATTATGACACATTGAAAGTATGCGATGCTAGATGTGTCGCCTATCTGCAACATTTTGATTTCATAGTTTCTCATTGTCCTGGCCCACTTCTCACTAATGCCGACATACTCTTTCAGTTGCTTGTCAAATAGCAAAGTAAAAATCCAGAAAGAACTACCCATGCTCATCTATGAAAGCTTAATATTGTAATGTATCTTAAACCACCCACCTTAGTTCAAAGGATTCTTCATCTGTACCATGACAATCCTAGGTCAGGTGGACATGACCATTTTTGCACCCACTTAAAACTATTCATTAGGTTCCCATGGCCAGAAATGAAAAACGTCATAAGCCATTACATCCGCACATGTCATCTTGCCAGCTGAACAAGTGAAGTTTGAGCAATGGACAGATATGACGAAAAACCCGGAATATTCAAGAGTGGCCTTGGAAGTTGTTCACTTAGACATGGTTGAGTTCAGAAAGAAGGGGGAAGGAGTCAGGTGAACGCAAGCCTTTCTGCTCTTCATTGACAAATCCACCTGGATGATTACGGTTAAAAGTGGAAGAGAAGATGAAAACAGCGTCATTAGGCTGCTTAAAGATGAGTGTTTCGAGAACAAAAAGAGGCTGGTATGTGGCAATAATCCTGCCTTTTTGACTGACAAGTTAACAAAATGGGCTAATGTACAAAGAATAAACATTAAATATGTTCTTCCTATCGCCCTGCAACCAACTAATTGGCAGAATGGGTCATAAGAGACGTGAAGTAGTTCCTGAAGATGTATCCAGGCTTAGCAGCCTGGATACATCTTCAGGTGGCTGGAAAATATGCTTTGAGGCAGCTATGCAGCATCTTGAGCGATCCCAGAGTACGTGTTTAGGCTGCACTCCTCATTTGCCAGTTGAAGGACAGTGCCCATACTTCCTGCTGATCGTGTGCTCGGTCTCCAAAAACTCGAACTTGAGGAAATCAGGGAAAGTGCCAAAAAACAAGCAATATACAAGTGTCGAACAAAGCGAAACTTCGACCAAAAGTACAACAGCAAGACACTACACATACGACTTAGTGATTACATCCTCGTGAGAATAACGGCTGCGCCTTCTAATACAAAATATTATCAACAATTCGAAAATGCTAAGACAGAATCTCAGCCCGGAATATTGAATAACATGTTGTACACAGGAGCCTCAGGTCAAAAAGCGTGTGCCGCCATTGGGAACGTATTAATGCAATACACGAAGAGGTGTAATCAAAGAAGTCAGCAGGAGTGAAGTGGGCTGCGCCGAGCGCATGAAAGAAGAGGAAGAGGTAAAATTAAGGGGAGAAGAGACAGAGAAAAAGCGAGAATAAAATGGTGGACGACACCCGTCTATTTGAGGTTACGTTATCAATAATTTAGGTCTCAAAATGAACATTACATCTAATACAAAGATTCTCCTGCATAAAAATGTGAACTAGGCAGAACTATACAGCCCGTATATTTTCGGAATTGAACTTTTTAAATGGGTGATATTGGATAAGATATTCTAATACAGACAGTTCTTTGCATTCTATCCAGCACTTCGTGTAGCTTTGGACCAACGTCTGTTCTAGCAAAAGCACCCTGCACCACACAATTAAACCCAGTAACAGCCAACTCTATAGTATTCCTTCCCGGGGAGGCACCTCATCGCATAGAAAAAATTGGCTTATATCACGATAGGGTCGATTTATCTGATTCGACTTGCATGCCAGTTCGTGCTTGAAACGCCGTATGACAATGGCCGTCGTCAGGATCGGCTTATACCGTGTAGCTGCCTCTGCTTTTCAGCTCATACATTCATTGTTTATAAACTGCGTGATGCCGAAGTGCTTTTAACAAGTTATGGGAGAGTGAGTTGAACTTTCCTTTTATTCATATTGCACTAGGTTTGTGATCTCACTGCCGTGTACACACATACGTGGACGCTCACGCAATTAATGGCCTTGCACATACATGCTCTATCATCAAGGCATACTTTGTGGAGCTGGAGACCAAGACAAAGCCGATTATTTATTTCTCCAACCGGAAGCCTCATTCTATGAGAATGTAGTAATATTAGAGTTTTTGCTTGCTGAAAGTAACTTGCAATTCTCGTGTAATCAAAATCGAAGCACGCTTAGATTGAAATAAAACGTCTCAATGGAAACGAACTCACCACGGCCGGAAATTTAGCACATGCACTTGCGGTTGACCCCTCTTAAGGGGTGTTTGATTGGCGTTTTTCTCGACCAAAAGTTTTTCACCTCAATGTGATCGAAGGCTCTCGACAGGTAATCTGCCAAGGTACCACAATGGACCTCATGGGATCGATTGCGAAAGGGCGCGCGATCAATATCAAGTTTATTATTAAACTATTTCAATCACTCTAACTTAACCATCATGCTAATGAGCCCTTTAGAGGGCGGACATCCTTAAAACAACCCCTTGAGTAATTTTGTGGAAAGCAGATGAAGTTAAGCACTCATATTGATAAACACATTGTGTTTGCGAAGATTAAAATGCACTAAGTCATTTAAACTCGCACACGTTCGCACTAGTTCAGTTTGGAAGGTTTTGACCTGCCATAATATTATGCCCCGCCGCGGTGGTCTAGGGGTTAAGGTACTCGGCTGCTGACCCGCAGGTCGCGGGTTTGATTCTCGGCTGCGGCGGCTTCATTTCCGATGGAGGCGGAAATGGTGGAGGCCCGTGTGCTCAGATTTGGGTGCATGTTAAAGAACCCCAGGTGGTCAAAATTTCCGGAGCCCTCCACTACGGCGTCTCTCATAATCAAATTGTGGTTTTGGGACGTTAAACCCCACAAATCATCATGCCATAATATTATGTTCAAAACATATAGGTTATCTTTTTATCAATACGAATCTCCAAGTTTTCGCTTAAATACGGTCGCAATTTGATTAGCGTTATCAAATAAAAATGCTGCGCGCCGAATCAAAATATTTCTGCCATACTGTCATACTAAGGCTGGATTCCCTTAAGTATTGAATAAATTCGCTGTCCCAGCAATATACAGCGTTCGCAAACATAAAAACAATAAAAGATAGGCTTTTTCGTTTTGCAGTAACCTACTTCGCACACTCGAATAAAATTGTATGTGCGCTCAACATTCTAAACGTGTCTATAGTCGAGCACTCAGCCTTATGCAGTTAAATGGCCAAGTTTGTATTTTTTCCGTGTACCTAGATTGCTTGATCAGCAATTGCATTATTAATGAGCATTGTAAAGGAAGAAAAACGAGATTATCTTTCTTAGCTGCACGTCAAATATTGTTCGGGGAAAATGCAAAAAAACTTTTACTCAACTTACGCCTTTTTCATACTCCGAAAGTTATCGGAGCAACAATATCACGTTGGCGAAAGGATGCACAAAATACAATTAAAAAGTGATGGGTCTTTTCTAAAAAGAAATCGCGCATGCCTAGTAGGGCCTTGATTGGCAGCGTTGGACATTTATGAGCACTCCACCGGATATTAAAAGCACCTCAAGCCAACCCGGTAGCCTATACCTTTGTCGTCTTTTATTTCTCATCACTTCTGCTGCGAGTTCTTTTTCTTTTTTTCTTTTTTGCCTCGAGGGGCACCGGTCAATTTTCTCAGGGTTCGTAAGGAGGCGAGAAGTATTGCAAAATCGCTTTCACAAGTGCCCTCTTGCGACACGTTTGCGGTTCTATCGTCTTCTTGAAAAGGCATTGGCGACCGTTTTATTTCTTTTTGGTTCCTTCTTATGAATTAGGTGGCAGATGTAATTAGCCACAGGAACGAAAAGTCATTAGTAAGTCTCAGTACATGTGACTAGCACATGCAATGAGCCTCAGCATCGACCTAGAGGAATGCTAAATACCTATATCAATGTGACAGCGTTAAAAAGCTTGTTTCGCAGAAATTTCGACGCTGGCGACGATGTCGGCGTGGGCGTCGTTGGTTGGTTGCGAAAAACTGTCATCTTGTCCTTCACCTAAAAAAGGAGAAGTTTGCATACCAAGTAAATGAAAATTTCCAGGACCAAGTGAGTATAGAACCCTAGCCATCTGAGTGGCGAACAAGAGTTCAACCAAAGAGCCATAGCGTTTGTCGATGCTGCTTTGAAAAAACTTGGCCCCGTATCTGCATGCTGCAAATGTTGTCAAAAGGCGATAGTCTTGCTTCTGGAGAGAGTGAACAAAACGTTTCTTTGCTGTTCTACGCAAGAAAACCGGTGAATAGTATTCTGGAGGCGCTGCGTCAGAGTGCCTCGAGTGTGAAGCAGAAGTGAACGAGCGCATCAAGTAACGTCACACGTGAGACATGAACGCTATCTGGCAGTTATCCTGGGAAACGAAGTGGGCAGCGTGCTCTCCGTCTCTGATGTGATAACGTGTAGAACGCAAAGCGACGGGTAGGTGCCATCACCGTGTCGTCTTAGCAAAGCGTTGGAAACACTCGCCTTTTCGTGCAAGCTTTGCGTGGTCAGCGCAGCGTGATAAGTGCTACGGTCATTAAAACTACTTATGTATGTCTTTTCTAGTAAAAAGACGCTCATACAGAATACTGACGTGTTGTTATAGTGCCTCAGATATGCGCAATAATTGCTTTTTAATTGACAATCGCATAATTATCAACGCTGAACCTTGCGCAATATTAGTAAGCACTGCGGATAAGGTCGGCCGTTTGGAGTATTGGTTGGACACTTTGGTGCCTTTTAAAATGTCGTTAAGGGCGGACAAACAAACAAACGTACAGACAGACAGACCAAAATATTTGCGTCGAAGGTCCCCAGGAAAAAATTATCGCCTTAAAAATATTTTATGAATGTCACGTATTGCAAACAACATCCCTAAAACATTCTGTATTGCGTGGCAGGAGCCATGAACAGCGCCAGGTGTCAACAAATGTGAATCAAGCAAAGATATGTAGGGTTTAACGTCCCAAAACTACCATATGATAAGAGAGACGCCGTAGTGGAGACTCCGGAAATTTACACCACCTGGGGTTCTTTAACGTGCACCCAAATCTGAGCACACGGGCCTACAATATTTCCGCTTCCATCGGAAATGCCGCCGCTGCAGCCGGGATTCGATCCAGCGACCTGCGGGTCAGCAGCTGAGTACCTTAGCCACTAGACCACAGCGGCGGGGCAATCAGGCTAAGAGTAGCTGTTTTAAAATCACATCCATTAAAATGCGTTCAGACATACTTGACCATCAGCAGCAGCAGAACCACCAACAAAGCGAACAGATGCGTAGAATCACGTCTCGTCGTGCAGACGAGTACTCAGTTTTTCGCTGATTGACAAAAAGAAGAAATATGGCGTAGTTGCGCTTGCCACCTACATTCAAACATCAATCGAAACGGTCAATGTTACATGCACAGTCATTCGTTTTTTGACTGCACGGTTGAAGCACGCACCAAGAAACGAAGCAGGCTAGCACTTCTGATGGCATCAAGCTCGATTACGCAATCACGATTCACTCTTGAAAACAAAGCTCAAGCAACCTCCAATTTTTATTCACAATTATTCTAGGAGCACATGAAGGAAGATGCAGCTAAATTGTCACAATCTGGTGGCCTCAGTGGTGCGGAGTCCTTTGGACCTGGCAGCGTCGACGACCTGTCGGATTGTCCGGAGGTGCTCCTTTAGATCCGCGCTCAGCAGCAGGGTCTGCCACAGTTCATCATTTGTAATTGTGCAACGCTGTTGGACCGCCTTTGGACAGGTCCGCAGTAAAGTGTTTTGAAATCACATCTTTCGTATGTCCCAACACTGCGGCTACAAACCAGTTATTTGTAATCTGAAGCGTAATTCTGTATATTCATGACACCCTGGCTCAACTATAGAAATAACCATGTGTTTCGGTTTACGAGGATAGAAGTGTTAGGTCATATGTTGTAGAGTAATATATTTAATGTCGACCTTTTCTACCACATATATTTGGTCGTGCAATATCTTTTACAGTGAAGAAACCTGTATACATGGGTTTTGTAGAGCTGACGTTTTGACAAGCGAGATTGTCTTCTCCATGCCTAGCCTTCAGGAAGACAAGTTTGCATGCCAAAATGCGCGCTCAACGCAACCGATGTTTACGAATTTTTTTATCTTTAGCTTCCATTTCCCCTTTCTTGCTACTTTTGCATGTTTACATTGAAAGCTTTTATGAAATTACAACAAGGGTTGATTTCGGTGCTGTAGTTCTCCACCGCCAAGGCTGGGAAGATTAGATGATACACGTATGGGGGATACCATCTGAGATACTCTTTCAGTATCATGTATGTGTATTGCGATACGTCTTGCAAGGCGAGTATCTGCATCCGTATTTCCGTTATTTTCGATGATGTATCGTATATCTTCAGATACGAGATACTGCGATTGGAACGTATATCGTGTGAAACATTAATCACTGACTGAACTCCGCTTCTCATACTGGTACTGGTGCCACTAAGCCGCCCGAGTGAAACTAAGGGCAGCGACAGTGTGTTTGGAGAAAGTGGTTAAGTATTTAAAATACTAGGTACTCTACTATGGGAGAGCATAAAACCATCCCACTCAACTCATAGTCCCAAAACACACGGGTTATGCGTCTTGCTATGTGTCACGTTCACCAGCTACTTTCCGAGACTGCTACCTCTTCATCAACGTCATTTCAATAACTCTTCCGGTGACAATAGATTCTTCTTTTCACCCGACTCCACCAGTCAGGGCAGACGATGAGGTGTGCGCGTTCCTTTCAGTGAAGCCGAGCCACACGACAGAGCTCGGGTAGTCTCGACAGAAACTGTTTTTTTTTTCAATTTTATTCACATACTGCAGCCAATTAAGGGCTATAGCAGGAGTGGGTGAAAAAAAACAGAGCAGTGAATTACAGAAGTGCCACTTCCGGGAACACAGTACAATATAACACACGAACAAAATACAATATAAATGGCAATTCCTTTCAGTACAAAAAATAAACATCCAATGAATGGGCACTGCGGGACGTACATATTAACAGAACAAAGCAAGGAACTATTGGTTAGATACGACTTCCAAGAGAAGGCAGGAATTGATTGATCGATGCGCTCCTAATCTCACCCGGCAGTAAATTCCATTGTTCTATCGTTCTGGGAAAAAAGCTAAATTTGAATAGATTGGTGTGTGCGTGAAAAGGTGCGAGGTTTAGGGCATGATTATTTCGAGTAACGGTTGGCATAGCATACGTAAGATAGCTGTTATCGGAGAGACGGTTAACTGAGTGAACGATGGCATGCAAGAATATGAGCGACTCGATATCGCGTCGAGTAGAGAGTGAGGTTAGATTTAAAGTAGTAATGGCGGATGTAGGCAAAAAATGGTGGTCATAGCGTCGACAAATGAAACGGATTGCTTTTTTTTGCACAGATTCAATTTGTTTTATTTCTCTTTTTTTGTACGGACACCAAATGATAGAGGCATAATCAAGAACTGGACGAATTAGTGTTTTGTACATTAGTAATTTAGTTTCATGTGGGGAAGTTCTGAGGGTACGTCTTAGGTAGCCTAGTTTTTTAAGAGATTTGGTGCAGACTGAATTGATATGTTTAGACCAGGAGAGGTTAGTGGTGAAAATCACGCCAAGGTATTTATAATCTGAAACCCTTTGGAGCATTAGGTCATTGAAAGAGTAGTTTAAAACGGAAGTCTGCGTTTTGGTAGTGAACGACATCGAGACAGTTTTACGGAAATTGTTATTCATTTGCCATGTGTCACACCAAGAGCAAAAGGCACTAAACCAATCATTGAGAAGATAGTGATCTTGAACGGAGTTAATAGTGTTATATAGAACGCAGTCATCGGCGTAGAGACGTAATTTACAGGTAATAGACTGTGGTAAGTCATTATTAAAAATAAAAAATAATAAAGGACCAAGAACGGACCCTTGTGGTACCCCTGATGTGACTTTGATTTGAGATGATTTGCTAGAGTTAAAGCTAACGTATTGGGAGCGATTAAACAGAAAATTGGCAATTAGGTCTACTAGACTGGAATTTTTTAGACTGGCACCAAGTTTTTTCAGCAACTTAGAATGCGAAACTGTGTCGAAAGCTTTCGCAAAATCAATGAATATTACGTCGACCTGGTGGCCGCAGTCAAGACTTGCAGAAATGTCATGGGTAAATTCTGTCAATTGGGTTAAAGTGCTGAATCCTCTACGAAAGCCATGCTGCAGATTAGATAAGACATTGTTAGTCTCAAGAAAGTCGATTATATGTTTATAAATGATGTGCCCCAACAGCTTGCCAGAATGTGGTGTCAGCGAGATGGGACGATAGTTTGGCAAAAGCTGCTTATCACCAGACTTATAAATCGGCCGAACCTTGGCCAGTTTCCAGGCACTAGGAAAAACACCCGAGGATAAACACTTCTGAAGTACGATGGTAAGGTAACGAGATGTCCATAACGCACACCGAATTAAAAAAGAGTTTAGAATACCATCGGGATCGTCTCCCTTTTTTGCGTCTAGATTCAGAATAAGATTCAACACACCAGCATGACTGATAGTTACATCAGTAATTGAGCCTATATCGGAAGGGGAGTTAAAGGCAGGGGCAACATGATTATCGACGGAAAATACAGAGTGGAAGTAAGTATTAAACGCATGGGAGATTTTCTGGTCATCAGTTATAGTTTCACCGTTAATCAAAAATAAGGAGGAAGAGCAGCTACTAGGCAGAACTGATGTCCAGAATTTGCGAGGATTATTTTTGAGTAAAGAGTGTAATTGTGTGCCAAAGAAAAAATCCTTAGCAGAAGCCATCATTGCGGCAAGCTGTTTTTTGCTTTCAGGAACTCATTCGTGCTATTAGGTATATCAAGGTTCATTCTACGCCTCAGCCTGCGTACACGACGAGATAGGTGAAGAATATCTCTATTCATCCAAGGAAGTTTCCTATTCGTTTTTTAGTTTTTATTGGAACAAAGCGATGAATGCACGATTTTACAATGTTTTCAAAGTACGACACAAGAGTATTTACGTCACAGTTGCTGCTCATGGATTCGAACAGAGAAAAAGCATCAGCAAGGCCATCCAAGATCGAAGTATCGTTAGCACGATTAAAATCCGGGAATGTTGTGAACGAATACAAGGTTTTAAACACAGGATAAGACAGGGTCATGATGATCGCCTTATGATCCGATATACTTTCGGTAGTTTCACATATAAATCCAGCTTCCGCAATGTTAGAGCTTACAAACATTAGGTCGAGAAGTGCGTCCAGTCGAGTTGCATCACTAACCAACTGCACCAAGTCATGCGAGAACAAAAAATTGATTAGCTCTCGGCCGAAGCCAGGTTCTCAACCGAAAGGTGTCAGAGAAGGCCAATGAATTCCGGGTGCATTGAAATCACCCATACAGATAATATTAGATGAACCAATATTGTGGTTATAAATATAACTATTGAGATTGCGTATATGATTGACGGAGGTGCCATGTGGGTGGTAGCAGACACCAACCATGAGATGATGCTTGTTTAAGTAAAGCTTGCACCATACCGATTCAACATCTAGAGGCCCAGGCAAAACAGAGAACGTCAAGTCCGACCGAAAGAGTAAAGCAACTCCCCCGCCTTTGCCGCTCCGTCGATCACAACGAACTAGGGCGTACCCGGGTGGAGTTATCTCAGAGTCGTAAACGCCTTCATGTAGCCAAGATTCAGTTACACCTACTATGTGCGGGGAAAACGTGGATACCAGAGAGACAAAGCTAGGCAATTTATTCAGTAGACTTCTTGCATTGACATTCAAAATTATTAGGCCATTACATGGATATTGGGGTAGTCAGGGAGGAGATGAAGATTCAGCGGTGGGAGCAGGGTGACGTGAAGATCTACGGGAGGGTACTTTAACAAGCGTGTTAGAAGTTGCATCTAAGGTATACTGAATGTCATCAATAAAAAGTTTATTGAAGCGCAAACGTACTTTAGACCCGCTGTCACGAAATGAAGCAGAAGCACCCCAGAGCTTTCTCGGGACAGAGCACACACTTTGGGAATCTTCCGTAACGTAGCAGTTGGATCCTTTGAAATTTGAGACGTTCTTCATCACTTTTATTTTATCGCTGAAGTCTAGAAGCCTCACAATGACGGGCCGAACATGGTTGACTCGGGACCGCCCTAGCCTATGACAACGTTCAATGGGAGGACAGTCTATGAGCAAGGTATCACTGAATACTTGTGATACCCTAGCCCGGAGACTGTCACTATTTTCGTCGTCCTCTTCTTTCAAACCATGCAAGATTAAGTTGTTGCGTCTCATGCGATTTTCAAGATCATCATTTTTTAATCTCAGTTCATTCACCGTCTGTGACAAAGCCGCAAATTCGCTGTTAAATGGCACCGATGAAACAGGCGGTGGTGAGACGGCATGGGAAGACACAAGGGCCGAAACATGCGGATCCAGAGAATCCAATCTAGCGTTGACGGTATGGTAAAAATTTTTGATGTCAAGGATATCTTTGGCCATTTGACTTTGACCGTCGAGGATTTTAGAAAAGAGTTGCTCCACAGACGAGTTACCATCCATCAAAACAGTGCCTGCCTCATTCTTAGAACGTGTCGTGGGCCTCAGAGCATTCCCACCATTACTGCTTCCTTAAGCGGTAGAAGGTTTAGGGGGGCCGGGATTTAGTTCAACATCGCCGCTCAAGAGAAGGCGACGTAAACTATATACGGCATGAGAACAAACACTGACAAAGTTGTGTGGGCAGGGCACCAGCCGCAAACACCAATCGTCAGAGCGAAAACACTTAGTAAGATCAAGATAACATACCTGCAGAATAAAAACGAAGCGGTTAAGCATACTGCCGGCACTGCCGCTGCCCAGCCCACTGACGACGGAGACCAGGTCCAGGGGTTTTATACTTTTCTTTGATGACGTAACAGAATGATGACAGTCGATGATTGGCTGGTCGAGGTGGTCTTGCGCATGTAGCACTCCGGTCAAACAGCTGCAGGGCACGCCACGGAAGGCACATGCGCGCGTAACAGAGGAGTCCATATGGTAACGGTCGATGCTGGGCGTGAAGTTCCCAAAGAACGATAACGCAGCGGTGGTCGGCACATGCTCCAAGCAGGTTGTTACACAGGAGTGTTGATTCAGGGTCGTCAGGAATCTGAAAACCTGCAGAATAAAAACGAAGCGGTTAGGCATACTGCCGGCACTGCCGCTGCCCAGTCCACTGTTCTCGCATGCTTGCCCACGCGCCTTTTGTTTTAAGGATTTATTACCTTTTAGGAGTGCAGCTCCTTATAGCGGCACCCTTTCGTCCCTCGTAGCGGTAGTAGTAGTGTGTAACCAGTCTTACATTTTGACCTCCAAGGTAGTGCCGGTGGGAGATTTTTTCTGTCCGTTGTTGAACAATAAAAAATTCGCAGCGAGCGCGTTAACTCAAAGCCGAATTTTCCGGTCTCTCACTCCCCCTTAGCAACCATTGCCATGTACATTGAGCACTATCTGACAAAAAAGGGTTGCTACGTTGTACTCGCTGGGCTTAACCTCCTTGGTTTTAGAAAATTTTAGCGAGTGCTGGGCCGCAGTGCCATGAATACAGTAAACTAGTATATACCATTAACTCGAGGTGCTTACAGGTGGGAAATAGACACGAAGCGCAAGCCGTAAGAAAGTGTGCGTGTTCCGCCTCTCGTTTAGTCCTTGGAATGTCCGCTGGATGGCGGTGCTTCAATATGCGGAACATATGATGAAAAGATGCGAAATGGTGGCACTTGGAGTGTTGAATATGTGGACGAAAGGACACACAGACAGATGCATGGACGGACGTACGGATGGCTCCACAGACGGATGGACGCATGAACGGACGCAGGAGCGGATGCATGGACGAACGCAGGGACGGACGCACAGATGAACGTGTGGACGCATGATCAGACGCACGCACTGACGGGCGGATGGACGCATGGGCGGCCACAGAGACGCACGCATGGACGGACGGAAGCAAGAGCGAATGGACGGACGGATGCTTCACCCCACTCTCCATCATTCACTCCGTGGATATGCGGTCATTTTTTTTAGTTGTGTCAGAGCCAAGGCAATCGCCTTTAGTCACTTGCAAGCGCCGCGTACCACAATGCGTGTGGCGATGAACGCACCAATTGTGATGCCACTCTCATGCATGCAACTATAGCACCGCGTGTGCTGATGCTGTATCGAATAAAAAAAGTGCTTACTTATCGCGCAATATCTTGGCACTCCACGCCGCCTGCTTTGCACTGTTTCTATTGAAAAATCTTCCTACTTCCGTGCTCTGAACTTTTTTTCGGCCTCGTCAATGCAATATGTCTTCTGTAAAGTGTAGGCCAGATGAGCTGTCTGTGTTAACTTTACCTTTAATTGTCTGCTTTATTTTTGCTGCTATTTACAGATATGCATTCAGCTGATTTTACTCCTCTGCCAAGGCAATAGAAGCAAATATGTAATTTTTCTGGGCGTGCGTTGATATACAGAACTCAACATTCTGCTCCCTGCAGGGTAAAACGAACAAATTGAGTTTGCATTATAATAATGACAATATTAGAATCCATTCGAATGACGATAAAAGGGGATTTGAGAAACATCGTTATCTAAAACGATCCTCCTTCCTTAAGAACGACCGGACGAGCCAATTCAGGCAGTTTTCCATAAGCACTTTTTTTAATTGTTTCCTTCAAAGGTGAGTTGACCACTCTTTATGTTTAATTGTCGTAGCTATTAGGATATACAGTGCCAACTGCATCATGCATCTCAACCTATTTGCCATGAATGCTTGAAACTAAACGGCTCTTCCATTTTAGTTATATTTTTTTCGTTTTTTATGCCTCTCAGTTTTTTTTCACTAATTGCCAGGCCAAGTGATCGTAGATATATCGGCGTTGTTCCGCGATG
This sequence comes from Rhipicephalus annulatus, assembly GCA_013436015.1. Lineage (NCBI taxonomy): Eukaryota > Metazoa > Arthropoda > Arachnida > Ixodida > Ixodidae > Rhipicephalus > Rhipicephalus annulatus. Next base: position 7,021 of record WOVY01003617.1, on the reverse strand, counting down.
CTTCGTGCAACTATGCTGCTGCGCACTCTTTTTTTTTCAATTTGTTGTGATTGGGTATAAGTCGCAAAAAAGCTTATCACTGCTCGGCGTGAATGGCCACAATGTTTCGTAAAGTTGGACATTGCCAGAGATTGCGTTACTAAGATTACGCGCAAATTCTGCGGTGGTGGCCCAATATTGCGGGAGACGAAATGCTAGATGCGCAAGTACGTAGATTTGATTGAACGGTAAAGAACATCGCATGATCAATTTACAGAGCTCTGCATGCGTGCGTGCACCTCATATTATTGTCGCAGTTTTAGCATGTAGAAACTGAACATTTATTTATTGAGAATGTGTGCCGTACGCATACTTTTGTTCATTCGCGAACTCACGCATGCCCCAGCGACGACGTTGGAGGATGCGATAACGGCTCTGTAAATACAAGACGCTTTCTAATGATGATGAGATTACCGAAGGCCCACGATACTCATTGCCGCTATTAGAGTACAGGACGTTTTTTTTTGTACATTCACATGGTTTTCTTGGCACAAGTTAGCTCTTCATTGAGCGTCACAGCTTCTGTCATAGTACCCTCGATGTGACAATATGATAGGTCTGAGGCGTTTCGGGGTTGGGGGGGAGGGCATGTTTTTTTGCTCAAGAAAACTTGGTTGCACGTTGCTGAGCATAGAAATAACGAATCCTTTGTACGCAAGCACATACGACTATGAAAATGTTAGAGCTGCTTTATCCGCTCTGCGTAGGCTTATATGTTCCATAAAATTGTCGCTTATACCAGGGCTGTTGGTCCTGTACACCAGTGATTCGGTATTTCTAAATGGTCTTTTATGAACAAGATGAAATTGCCCAATGGTGTTCGCGCCATCATGTCAAGACTTCTTATTCAAAGTCGCGTAATTACTTGGCAATCGGCTTGCTGCTCGAGAAGCACAGCAGCGAACGCCATCAATTACAGAAATAACAAGCAAGAACCACTGTCACCGAAGTGTCTACAGAACTCCTCTGTTGAGGTGCTAAAACAAATCCTAATAGGTTCATCAGATTGATAGATTAAAGATTGCGGTTTAACGTCCCAAAACCACAATATGATTATGAGAGACGCCGTAGTGGAAGAATCGGGAAATTTCGACCGCCTGGGGTTGTTTAACGTGCAGCCAAGTCTCAGAACGCAGGCCTACAGCACTGTCACCTCCCAAAGTTCTGTGAAAGTTAACTAATTTACTTCTGGTCAAAGCTTCTGAGATAGCAAATTTAAAGGCGAGGCTTAAAAGTACCTTATTTTTGCGTTTCGGTCACGCTGGGTATTGCCAAAACTTTATTAACGCGATAACGTTAAAGAGCTCTTTTCGTAGAATAGTCGGAGCCGGCTTCGGTGTCGTTGGTTGTGATGGAAAAATCATCGTCTATGCGTGAGCAAGAAATCAAGAATGATGAAAGTGAAATATAAGTAATAAGAATTTCTCGGTCTGAATGGGTATTGAACCTGGGTCGTTTACAAAGACAAGCGGTTGTTCTACTACGCAGCCATGCCTCCGCTTGTGAGTATACAGTAAAACGACTTCCTCTGCTTGGATATGCAGTAAAAGTAATTTTCATGCTTTCAAAACACACGGGTCCTCTATACATGCTTCACAATACAACATGAAATATGGCCGTAATAATGTTTGGTACACGCGTACATTGCCATCGGGCGTCACGACATCGGTTTATCATAATGACTCCATAGATAAAAGTGCGTTACCCAGTACACAAGGCCCACACGCTACTGCACCCTTAAGGCCACGTAGCGGGTGTATAGCAAGTTCGAAGAGGTTTTATATACAATAAGTGTTTCAAGTACGCACTAGAAAGAGAACATTGCGATTGGAATGAACCCTTGAAGGCGAACCATAAGGGTTCATCAAACATCGCTCTACGTTTCACCCTGCGGAAAATTTTGCCAGTCTTTCCAACTGCGCTAAAAAAAAACCGAAACAAAAGCAGGTTTTTTTCCCTCTGATAGTTACCGCTCTTTTTCGCACTTCGCAATTCTAGGTACAAGTGTACATTGGCATCAGCCGTCAGAACATGTCATTACGGCAATGACTTCGTAGTTAAAAGCCAGCCACACATTACACAAGGCACACACGCTATACTGCTTGTATGAATGCAACGTAGTGTGTGTATGGCTACCTTAAAGACAGTTCAGGCGCACGTGGTATAAAGCGTGCTAGACATTACGCAGGTGCAGCCATATGTGGAAGCTTCACGGTCACAAGCCGCTTTCAAATTCATCAATTACCTTATTGTGATCCACGGTTAAAAGTTCTTGAGTAACATGATACAATAAAAAACATGCAATGAGTGGTTGATGTACACACTAGAAAAAGGATATCGTTATCGTATTCAGCTCCTAAAGGCGAAGCTTAGGGTCTTCCATTTGTTTCCCCTTTTTGGCCAGATGCCTACACTCAATGACATTACATGTTCTTAAATAGGAGATTTTCCTAATCCCCAAGAGCGCTTCTCTGCTACGCAATTAGTCCTAATAATGGAAGCTAGCTTTTTACTGAAAGGAATGTGTTTGAGCACAGTTTGTTTGGGCTGTGATGTAGAAAATGTTGACTTGGCTGTCTTGATACAGACACAAACAACAGAAAAGACCCAGCACGTGTTGTATCTATGCCCTCGTTTCCACTTGAAGCCCCGCCGGTAGGGCGAATATGCCTCGCAGAGAAACGCACGTGCGGATTAGGAAAATCTCCTCGGCAAATTGTTTTCACATAATTAGACAAGATGCTAAAAAGAGACATATACGAGAAGAGTGTCCTTGTTTTCTCGTCCATGTTTGTTTCGAGCAGCACCTTGTTTAAAATGTTCTTGTACTACGTAGCTCGATTCCAATCACATCCGTATTTGTTCTCCCATACACAGTACGCATTTTGTTCTTTATCTTTTTGTCTAGGGCAGAATAGCACGTTGAAAGTATAATCTATGCTTCCTTACTCAGCACCACTCATCTACACTGTCGCTGATGTTTTGTTTAATACTGATCCCAGCATTAACTCTGAAGGCGCGTAATTAAACATATTCTGTGACTACATGCGGCCTACAAAACGCATAGGGCTAATTAATTTACGTAATCTAACAGCAGCAGCAAATTCCCATTTTTCTCTTGTGCGGAAGAACCTCACGTTCACTTCGTTGAAGACTGTTACATTTTATCACCTAACTCTAACCGGAAACGAAAGTGGTTGTTCTATATAAATGAAAGAGCTGGAATAATCTACTCTGGGAGAGGAAAAAATAGATGACAAATAAAAGGCGTAGATTTTGACCTGGTAAAAATTGGTCCCGTATCTTCATGTAATCTGCTAATGTCGTCCAAAAATGATAGTCTTGCGTGTGGAGAGAGTGAAAAAGACATTGATGTTCTGCGCGAGAAAATCGGTGAATGGTATTCGGGAGGCGCTGCGTTAGACTACCTCGAGCGTGCCACTTAGGCGAACGAGCGCATCAGGTCACGTCATACGTGAGACATAAGCGCCATCTAGCAGTTGTCTTAGAAAAGAAAGCGCGTGGCTCTGAGGCGGGTGTGCGCACCCATATCAGAGGTGATAACGTGTAGAACGCAAAGTGACGGGTAGGTGCCGCCACCATTTTGTTTTAGCAAAGCGTTGAAAACACTCGCCTTTCCGTGCAAGCGTTGTATGGTCAGTGCAGCGGGATAAGAGCTACGGTCCTTAAAAAACTTAAGTATACCTTTTCTAGTAAGAGACGTATATGCCGGATATATACGTGTTGTTATGGTGCCCCAGACATGTGCAGCAATCGCTTTTTAATTGACAACTGCACAAGCGTGAACACTCAACCTTGAGCAACATAGGTGGGCGCTGTGGATAGAGTTGGCCGTTTCAAGTACCCGATGCCGTTAAGAGTGGACAAACAGACAAACGGACGGACGGACTGACGGACGGCAGACGGACAGGCAGACAGACAGACAGACAGATAGGCAGGCAGACAAACAAAAATTTTTGCGTCGAAGGTTCCCAAAAAAGACTATTGTCTTTACCAACTTGTTTGCTACCTTAAGAATTGCTCGGAGAATCTCAAACAGACCGGTTATGAGCCCGCCATCTCCGACGCCAGCGTAGTTCTCGCCGACTGGTTTGCCCTTCGTGAACTCCTGACGTCGTGAAGCTCTCGTCATGTGGTGCCGTGTCCTCGGTCTTCTTTGACCGACTCTCAACTTCCTACTTCCTCCTTTTTCTGTCGCTTACCGATCTTATTTCTTCAACTATATCTTTCGTATATTCTTTTATATCCTTCTTCTTCCATCCCACACAAGGCGTTGAGTCGTGCTCCCGCAAGGGCTGCAGAAAGTAGTGCCTTTTTCCTTTTACAAGCACCTACGAGTTCATTCTACATTTCCCAAGGGTGAGAATATGGGGATTGAAAAGAGGGCTCAGGAAAAATTAGGTTAAATGTGGAGCTGATGGGCGTACTCCCAACTTGCCTCACTCCTATGCGCTTCACAAGCGCGCCACTGTTTAAGTCTGCTCACAATAGGTTGTAGACACATATTTGCCACGCAAGACTGCGCCAAGACAACGCCTAAGATTTTGCCGATGTGTAGGAACTAACGATGTGTAAGACTTTACTGATGTGCCGATGGGAACTAACCACAATTTACGTTAACCCGACGTGGAGGCTGTATCAAAGGAGTACATATGTAATGTTTATAAAACTGGATAGACAGCACTGCAACGCCTATTGACGTTTCACGAAGATTAGCGTCTATTTTCCGCGTATTTTAGCGTATAGTTCCGAGACCTATGGCTGTAAGCTTCATTGCCATGCTTGCGTTTGATTTCAGCTGGAACACTGACATTATTCTTTGCATTCGTCAGGTAAACGCCACCGATGTTATGCATTTCTTTACGCTTACGTGTTGAAGTTGCCCACGTGTGCTCTCGTTGGTCCTCGGTAGATAATAAGTGTCAATCACCTGTCGCACATAATTAACCGCTTACCAGCGGCACATACGCGCCTATGGGCAGGTGTCACTGTCTGACGGGAAATTTTGACGACGTACACGACTGAATTGTGACATTATTCATGTCTTGACCAGCGCGTCATATTCACCAAGCCTGCTTTCCTTCGCATGCTAACTTTGGTTCATGCCAAGTTAGAGGGGTGACCACGACAGCACCCAGAGGTAAACAGCTAGATAGATAGATACGCTCAATGTCACTGAAGTTCGCGAAAAAATGCTTCGCATTTAGAAGATTCGACATTGACAGCGTTGACCCGACGAACTCAAAAAAAAATAAATGTGAGGTTTCTAGCGGGAATCAAACTTCAGCATTCTGCATGGCAATCAAGAATTCTACCACGGAGCTACGCCAGCTCTTGGAAATCGTTTTCAGATAGATTGCAATGTTCGTAAAACGTCGTTTTTGTTTGCAGCGTAACCTATCTTGTTTTATAAACATGAAATATGCACCCCTAGAATAGTCATCATATCGTGCTAACATCAATTGTAGTTCGGTGCCATGCGCTGAAGTTAATTTATGTAGCAGTGTCCAGGGCTACCATCTTCACAAGCAGCAGTGCTTCAAATCAGCTTATCGCTTGTGGTGTTTCTAATACTTTTGTATCTGTTGGCAGTATTGCGCAAGAGCAAACAACTGGTCATATAAACATCTAAAACTATTCAACATATGCGTGTATACGTGCTACAATTTTCGTTTCATACCGTGTCTATCACTAAAAAAGTACAACACTGTCACCTTCTCTCCGCCTGCTTGAATAACGTCGATTACCAAGATACGTGGGTTCTGCCGCATTTTCCCCCTTTATTTTTGCCTAATCGACCCGTCATTGTATAGCTGGGTAATAATCATAATACGCATGGTTAATCCAATTTACCCAATTTTTTTATTTCTCCAGGCAATGAATAGAAGTAGATCTTCACCCCCCCCCCGCATATAGCTCTCAAGGACTTCCTGGAGATGATGTCGGCAGTTGGTTGCACTTCGTCACGCTAATGATAAATACATAATTACTCCGCGTTCGCTACTGTAAGACGCAAATTGTGGCCACTGCAATGACAACAGCAATTATCAGCCTAATAATTTACTTTTAGACTCAGCCGTAAGTGGAGTTTCAGCAATGATGACATTGCTTCTACATAACAACGGCAGCATGCACGTTGATCAATACAATATGATTTCTCATTAAGGATTTTCGCGACGGTTGACGTGGTCAAAAATTTTAACTGTGTCGTGTCTGCTATTATTAAAGTAATTTTATTAAGAACGACGATCCAAATTTCTTCCTTTTACCTGTCGCTCGTGTGGACGCATATGAACCCTAATGCCAGAATTATGCATGCCTAAAATTACACATCGTAGCTTTTTCTCTTTTTTTGGCCACACGCCTCACTTCAGCTATCTAGAATACGCCGCTTACGTTGACGGGTGAAAAGCGTGCGCCATAGAGATAGTAACTTCTTGACACCATAGGTTCGGCAAGGCTGGCTTCGATTTTTTCAGATAGCCTAAATTAAGCTGTAAGTGTTCGCTGTAGAAGCCGTATCGATTGCCGCTATTACTTCAGAAACTCAGTACGAACGAGAAGCGCGTAGATTCGTCGTACCGCCTTGCGGTTAGAAGAGTTTAAAAGCAATGTTATTGCTGCCAATGTTTACAAATTCATACGCAAAGACTGTTCGGGTCTGCTTGACAGCTTTGCAATATCACGCATGAACTGCTCCGCTAATGGGCATCGAAGATATAGTGCTGTTTCAAAGAGTTTGGCTGTGACAGCCTAGGATGGTCGATAACTCAATGGAGACGTCTCAAGTGAACCATTGGCATGATGCGTTGGATTCCCACGTCACTACAGCTGCTCTGGTTGCTTAAGTGAATTTTCATTACTTCAAATTACGCAACCACGCGGGCGCCTGTGTAGTTATTTGCTCAGACCGTGAATGTTGGCTTTAGACTACGATGCATTTATACTTGTTTCCACGCCT